>PVIA01003536.1:0-165201 GCA_004024845.1 Tonatia bakeri | reverse complement strand
TTTTTTTTTTTTTATTAATGCCACTATCAAGTTTATCTCAGTGGAGTTGTCCTCTTAAACAATTAGGCTTGTCCCTTCCTATGTTACCCAAACAGAGACAAAACTTACTTGGAAAATAATTCTTTTTGGTGAAGTAAGGCTAAGATAAAATCAAGCAAAATGGTTAAATAAACTCAGAGAGTGATATTCATTTAGATTAAAGGTTCAAAACTGATGAGATATGGTCTCCAGTTGTGTTTTATTTGCACTAGAGGGTCTTTTAAGACATTGCATTGTTGCCAACATTTAAACATTTCACAAGAGGATTAGAAGGTATACCTGACATCTCTTAAGATAGTCAGAAGCAGTGGCAACACTTGCCCAGTGTTCCTACACATGACCAAGCAGTCGGAGACAGGAGCTTCCAGGTCTTTTAGAACCTACACTTTTCAATTTTTCACACTTACAATAAAGCCATTTAATCCAGTTAAATCAATTGACGAGTAGGTTTTATTTTAACTGGGTTAAAAACTCTCCTAAGAATGCAGTCAAGGTGACAGTCAGGACTGAAGTTAGCTATACCTTTTTGAATTTACTCACATAGGTTATTAAGAGGCTTCTGGTCCTCCTGGCACTTGGTTCACAACATGACAGCTTGTTGCTCCCAGAGTGAGGGATCTGGAAAAGCAAGAGAGCGTAATAAAAGGTCACTCAAAGTAAATGCCACAGTCCTTTTACAGCCTAAAATCAAAGGTGACATCTGATAACTTTGGCCTTATTCTGTTTATTAAAAGTCACAAGATCTAGCTGTATTCAATGACAGGGGATTATACAAGGTCCTAAATGTTAGGAGGCAGCAAGTCAGCAGGGTGTCCTCTTGAAGGCTGTCTACCACAAAGGGTCACCTCATTCAATTGCGAACCCTGAAAACTATCTTTGAAGGTGAGAAATTTCCTGAAAAACACAGGCAAATAGCAGGAAACAGAAGGAGAATAAATAAGCCTTGCTTTATGAAATAAAATATACTACAAATTTACACCATGTTCTCAGGTCTAAGTACAGTAGTCCTTGCCGTATCTGCAGAAGATACTTTCCAAGACATCCAGTGGATGCCTAAATCTGTGGAGAATCCTGAACCCTGTACATATACTCTATGCTTTTTCTTATATATACACCTATGATAAAGTTTAATTTATAAATTAGGCACAGTAAGACACTAGCAACAATAATTAAAAATAAAACAACTATAAGATATACTATAATAAAAGTTATATGAATGTGATCTCTCTCTCAAAATATCTTTGAGCTATTTTGTACTGCCCTTTCACTTAAAAGAAGCACATTAATGGCTTCTCTTTGTCATCTCTTAATTGCCAGCGCTCACTACTTTTGCACTTTGGGGCCATAATTAAGGAAAACAAGGGTGATGTGAACACAAGCTCTGTAATACAGCAACAGTCGATCTGAAAGCAAGATGGCTACACAAGTGACTGACAGGCAGGGAGCATTTCCAGTGCTGATGTGCTGCACAAAGGGGAGATTTGGATCCAGGTGGGACATCACAGGATGGAGTGAGATTTCATCACAATACTCAGAATACAGCAAAATTTAAAACTTACCAATTGTTTGTTTTCAGAATTTTCCAGTTAATGTTTTTTAGACTGTGTTTGACCTCAGGTAACTAAAATGTGGAAAGCAATACCATGGATAAGGAGGGACTACTGTAAAAGGCGAAAGAAGAGTCACAGTTTGTTGCTTAAACCTGCAAGTGTCTCTTTCACTCATATTGCAAAACATGGCTGCCTACCAGCAAAGTAAAACAAAACTTATCAGAAACAAAAACTCATCATTTGCAGACATTAAAGTAGAAAATTTTAAACCTTTTGATCATAACAGGTGAATTCAAACGATGTCTGAGTGCCCCCTGTTGCCAGCACACCTCCAGGGAAAGAGCTGCATACAGAAATAAAGATACTCGTCATGTGAAGACAAGGATGGGGCCAACAGAGAGGATGACAAACAACCACAAGCTCAGAACCATCAAGAATTGAGATTTAAGTGAGGATAAAGTGAGCTTTATGAAAATTAAAAGTGTTACACATGTACTAAAGTGAATTCTTTAATAAACCTATATAACATCACAATATAACCTGCATGTTTTGTTCTCAAACAACATTTGTTGAACCATTGTTATAAGCAATGCATTTTCTTCTTTATAGAAATTCAGGCAGTCTTCACAAATTCCCTGTCATCTGGGCACTGCACTTTTAAAGACAGAAAGTGAAGTACAGGAGAGCTAATTTGCTTTCTCACATAGCCTGAAAGCAGTGCAGCCTTTTTGAACCAAGCAGTTTGTCTTCAGAGGTTCTGTGATCTTAATCACTGCTGCACTATGAAAGACCAAGTTATAGAATCCCTCCAGGCGTTAACGTACTCACCCAACTGTCTGTCAAAACTTGATCCTTAGCCTGGAACCCCTGTGTTTGAGTGCACTCAGTATCAGTTGTAGAGTCCCCCACTACACAATGCAGGACTGGAAAAGGAAGGTGCTCGGGTAGGTATCAGTAGTCACCAGTGTTGTTTGAGCTATCTCTGTGTATGGGGCAGAGGAAGGGTTGGGATTCATCTCAGCGTAAGGTATAAATTAAAGCATCAGTGAGAGCCGAAATGTCATTCACACAACTTCAGTCGTAGGAATTTAGGTATATGACCACACTGATACCTTAAATTCATCCTGAGTGCCCATATTATCTGAAGTAATAGCTATGGTGAACATGAAAACAAATTGGGATTCTTTTAACAATGCAATATACCTGCAAGTATAAGCAACAATTTTTAAATTCCAATGATGAGAATTTTTGACTAAATATATCTGGACAGGGTATTTAATTTACTAGAATGCAAACCATATTCCATGTTATAACAAGCAAGACTATGATTTCCTTTATGTAAATGCTTTCATTTCTTTCATTCTCCAAGTCATTTAAGCTTTGACTTGGAAGACATGTATTTTTACCTTACTCTTTTTTTTCACTGTGGCTCCAACTCTGCATGTTAACTTCTAAGAAAAGTGTTTGAGGTTTTATTTTTTTTATTTGCTTTGATTAAGCAAATCAAAAGTCCGGATTTAAATCACTTTTTCAGGAATGCAATTAAATTGATGAATGTTTATAATGTTTAGTTAAATAAAATGGGAGTGTCCAAGATTTTTTAATTTGATTGGGTTTTAAAAATGCTTACAGAAAAGATTGCTCCTAATCACTTATCCATCTGTTTGTATTAGAACAGCAGTACTGCCCAGCAGTACGTATTTTCATACAATTTTTCATTCATAAAGTTATGTGGGTCATTCTTCAATTACAGTTTTGTGAAAATATTAGTTTCTATCAAAAATTAAGCAAAGATAAAAATTGAAGTTACTTTAAACAAAATATCTATCTTGATTTTGCTGACATTCATTAAAACTAGTCCCTCTCATTTTGTGGTTTTGCTTATTTATCTTATTATTTTATCTTTGTGTCTCATACTAAAAAGTTCTGTACTCTTCACCAGTCACCATTAATCTTTCTCATTTTCTACATACTCATTATCTTTTGTATGTCAACATGTCAGAATACCTCAGAGTTTATACTCAGTCCTCTTTTTCTCTTCTCTCCCTACTTAATGTCCTTCATGAAATTTTTGTTTAACAGCTTCTAATTACATCTGTTTGCTGATAACCATTAAATTTCATTTCTAGTCCAAATATTCTCCTGAACTCTAGACATGTATCCATATGACTGACTACTCAACATCTCCACTGAATGTGTAGTGGACATCTTAAATTTAGCATACTCGAAACTGGATTATTGATTCCTACCCCACACTATCCACCCCACACCACTTACTAAGCTTGTTCCTTCCACAGTGTTTTCATCTTTCAGTGAACAGCACTGTCATCTGCCTTGGTGCTAAAGTCAAAATTGCATCATCTCTCCTCACCCATAACCTATACAAGTTTTGTGGATTTTACCTGCAAAATACATCTGGGAACAATCATTGGGTTGTCTTTTTAGTTTGTTGATATTTTCCTTTGCTGTGCAGAAAATTTTTATTTTGGTATAGTCCCAAATGTTTATTTTTTTCTTTTGTTTCTCTTGCCTGAGGAGATATATCTGATAAAACATTGCTGCAAACAATGTCAGGGATTTTGCTTCCTATATTTTCTTCTACAGTTTTTATGGCTTTGGGTCTAACATTTAAATATTTAATCCATTTTGAATTTAGTCTTGTGTGTGGTATCAGAATGTGGTCTAGTTTTATTTTTCTGCACATATCTGTCCAATTTTCCCAATATTATTTATTGAATAAACTATCTTTATCCCATTGTGTATACTTGTTTTCTCTGTCAAATATTAATTACTATACAGGTGTGGGTTTATTTCTGGGCTCTCTATTCGGTTCCAATGACCTATGTGTCTATTTTTTATGCCAACACCATGCTGTTTTGATTACTGTGGCCATATAGTATAGTTTGATACTAGGCAGTGTGAGTCCTCCAACTTTGTTCTTCTTTCTCAAGATTGCTGTTGTTATGTGGAAACTTTTGTAGTTCCCTATAAATTTTAGAAATATTTGTTCTAGTTCTGTGAAATACATAATTGGAATCTTGATGAGAATTGCATTGAATATGTAGATTGCTTTGGGTAGTATGGACAACTTAATGATGTTAATTCATCCTTTCCATGAATATAATATGTGCTTCCCCTTATTCGTACCTTCAATTTCTTTATTCAGTGTCTTATAATTTTCAGAGTACAGGCTTTTTACATCCTTGGTTAGCTTTATCTCTAGGTATTTTATTCTTTTTCAAGCAATTGTGAATGGATTGTTTTCTTAATTTTCCTTTCTGATAGTTCATTATTGGCATATAAAAATGCAACTGATTGCTGGATATTAATTTTTTATCTGAATTTGTATTAATTTTTTGCTGAATTCATTTATTAGTTTTAGTAGTTTCCTGGTGGAATTTTTGGGGTTCATCATGTCATTTGCAAATAAAGACAGTTTTACTTCTTTCTTTCCAATTTAAATGCCTTTTATTTCTTCTTGTCTGATTGTTAAGGCTAGAGTTTTCAGTACTATGTTGAATTAGAGAGGTGAAACCAGGAATCCCTGTCTTGTTCCTGATCTTAAGGAGAATGCTTATAGTTTTTGTCCATTGAGTATGATGCTGGCAGTGGATTTGTCATATATGGCCTTTATTACCTTGAGGTATGTTCCCTGTATTCCTACTTTGCTGAAAGTTTTTAACATAAAAACTTTTGGGTTTTTGATTTTACTTGACCTTCATATTTTGCAAACTACTGCTTTTTACATAGTTAAGCACATTAAGTTATCAATACATCTCCTAAAATACTGCCTATAGCATATTTTGACTTCATTTGTTACATTTTAGGAATCCCTACTATTTTGAAACAAGCTAATATTAGTGTAATTAATTTTTCATTAAAAATAATTTCTTGAATAACATTAACTTTTGACCCCTTTAATGATTGCTTTGAAGATAATTTTGTGATTTTTTTTATCCCTTACTTCATTTTTTCACAATTGTTCAACTTTGTTTTAGAGAAATGAAACATTTACTTTCAAGTCATTTGTCTTCACTACTTAAGAGTTGAATTGAAAAAAATGTTGTGCAAACAAGTCTTCTGCAAGTTTGCTTTGGTATAAGACTTTAACAAAAATATGGTTATTTACTTATAATTTGATGAGTGTCATGAATGTAATGATTGTTATGTGACTATCAATTGAATCTAATTTTCAAGATAAGGTATGACCAGGGAAAGCTTTTATGAAGAAGTAAAATTAAAAGTAAGGGTTTAGGATAAATAAGAATAAGCCAGACAAAGTTTGGGGAGGAAGTGGAAAAAGAAACATTCTATGCAGAGGGGAAAAATATGTGCAAAGACTTTGAGGTGGAACAGCAAAGGAGAAGTTATAGAAACAAAACCACCGAGGGGCTCATTTGTATTCAGTGATGAGAGTATTTTAGAAATGAGCTTGGTATACCAGAAAGAATTTTAACATCAGATAGAACATGTTAATAAGGTTAGACTTAAAATCTAAAAACAATGTGGGACATTTAAGTATTTGGTATGTAAACAAAAACCAAAATCTCATTTAAAATAAAAAAAATGTATTTTGATCATATTAGGAAAAAGTGATTTGTTTGAGTGAGATCAATTTGGAGCTGTGGCAGTTCGAACTTGACAAATAATGGTGGGTTGGACTATGAGAGTTAAAATGGAAATGGTGAGAGATATTGAGGCGTGAAATCTACAGACTATGAACACTCATAAAGAGTGAGGAAGAGGAAGCATCTGCAGCATTAACATCAGTTCAGTAAAAACATGATTTTTTCATCCTGATGAAGAGATGATGAAAAATATCACTGTGTCAGTTAACATTTTCCATTTCTCATTTTCAGTGAACCCCCTTTTTAATTTTTTCTTTTTTTAAAATTTAAATTGTTTTATCAAACTCCCATTTTAAATGTCCACTCTACATTAAATGTCCTTTGCCATTTGTACAATTTCTTTTAAAAAATGAATGAGATTCTTTTCTCTCTTTTTGTGTTAGGTACAACACAGCTCTTGATTCTTTTCAGTAACCCCCAATATCTACCCCATTTTGTTTATTTGTTTTTGTCTTTGAAAAAATCAAATAAACACATGATTTCAGTATCAGAATCTTCTATAACTTCACTGTACACAGAATAAAAGACTAAAAATGTTTGTCTTTTCTCAATTCCATTTTCTTAATGTGTTGCACTTGAAACAATTTCTGTAGAATTACAAATTCAATGTGAAGAAGCTGTCTCTTATTTATTAACTGCATGGGAGTAAAATGGTAGAAAAAATCCTTTTCCTGTTTGCCTGACCTATGACCCCATTGTTTGATGACATATTCTAAGTGTCCAAGGGTGGCTTTTAAAATCTAATTTGTTTTTAGAGTTGATTTTTGTTGTCGTTTTCAAAGAGGCACATCATCTTATACAGCAGAGGTTGTATCTTGCAGCCCTTTTAAACTACATTAATAAGAAGCTGTGTGACTAGCTTAAACTTTTATTAAAATTTAAATCTTGCACTGGAATTGTATCAGGGTTCTCCAGAGAAACAAAACTAACAGTGTGTGTAATATATATGTATATGTGTGTGTGAGTGTGTGTGTAACATGAAGAACTAACCCACATGATCATGGATGCTGAGAAGTGGCACGATCTGCTGTCTATAAACTGGGGAGTCAAGAAGCTGGTGGTGTAATTCCAGCTTGAGTCCAAAGACCTAAAAAACAGTGAAGAGCATGGTGTAAATCCTAGTCCAAGATCAGGCAAAGACTGATATCCCAGTTCAAGTGGGCAAGTAGTAGGGTAACAAATACTGCCTTTCCTCTGCATCTTGTTTTATTCAGGACCTTGATCACTTACATCAGGAGGGAAATTTACTTTGATGAATTTACCAATTCAAATGCTAATCTCATCTGAAAACACCTCCACTGACATACTCAGAAATAATATTTAATTTGGACACTGTGTGACCCAGCAAACTGGCACCTTAAAATTTACCATCATAGGAATAATTTGCTATACAAAGTGGCATATACACTAAAAATTGAAACATTTATTGCATTATATGTTGTCAAAGACAAAAATGCACCAATTATGGAGAAATATTATTCAGTCTATTGCAAAAAAGGAGAGTATTCCAGATCGGAAAACGAGTGTTCTTGTGGGGTAATTTTGGCTGAGACCTTTATAGGTAGAATAGACAAATTTTCAGGTTGAGTGATTTAGAGCTGTGATTTACAATAATGGATAGTCAACTGAATGGGGAATGTTTATCTCTGTGTCTAGCTCTTTTCAGAAGGGCAAACAGTTCTAATCTCAGCTAATAATTCTTGAGACAAAGAATAAAATTCAGAGAGTCTAGTCATAGATATTTAAGAAGTTGGCTGCAAGCCTTTTGAAAGTCAGTGAAAGAGTAGACAGTGAGTCTTATCTAAGACTTATGGGGAAGACTGGCCTTTATGATAAATTGTTTCCTGGAGAACAAAATGATAAAAAGATTTCAAAAAAAAACAGAAGTATAGAGGGATTTCTTAAAAATCACTATTTTAGAGGGGAAATGGGCTTAAGTAAAGTTTAACACTGTCAAATTTGTACAGGCGAGTTCTAAATATTTTGCATAAATATATTTCTTTTGATTACTTCTTCAAATGAACTATTTATTTTGCAAAACTGAGTCTTTATGCTTTTTAGCAGTTGGGAATCCTTAAAATGCAGGAATGGCCTTGCTGTTTATTCATCACAGATAACATTGTTCATCAGTTAAATTTCATAGGATAATGCAAATGAGATGTAAAGTTTAAACTTTTCTACCTCTATGGAATTTTTACATTTTAATAATGTTATAAACCAAAGAATATAAGAGATAAATTTATACAGATATTAATTCTGGAAAATTATCTTGGGGATGAAGTTCTTCAGAAGAACATCTGAAAATTATTTCTAAGGTGGTTAAAAAGTCTTACATCTACAACTCCCAAACTAGTCAAGGTTGTTCTTGGAATTACTATTATTATTTATAATTAGAATGTTTTAGATTTTATCTTTCTTCTGAAAACTTACATAATTTAATAAAAGAGTATTTTAACCCCCATTATACCTTTCACAATAAATATGTACAGTAGTTGTAGAGATTTGGAAGACACAACTATTCCTTCTTGTGAACCACCAAAACATAAGGATGCTGAAGCTTTGTACATTATCTTATATTAAAGAAACACCTGCTAAGTTTTCTAATTTAATTTTTAAAGTAACACAGCATGTACTTATCACCATTTTAAAAATGTATCTGGTCTTGGAAAGAGTTCAATTTTTTTCATAGTGTCTTGCATTTCTCCATATAAATTAATACTGATCAGAATGTTGTGACATTCTTCAACTTCTAAATGATTTTCAACTATTAATAAATCTTAACATCTCTCTGATGTAATTATATGTTCAGGAGTGTGATTAAGAAGGTTCATGAACCACCTAGTTTCTGGGAATCTGCAAAATTACATTATTGCATAAAGATGAAGCTGATACAGCAATGAAAAAGAGACATGGAATGACATAATATCTTCCAATGCACATTCCCAAAAATCTAAAGGCATTCATTAGGTGTTTGTTTCTTATTGACATCAGTACAAGTAGAAAGAATATGTCTAACATTTTTTAAGCAATATGTGTTTTATGTTTATAACTTTTCAAAATCTGAACTGATTTGAGAGAACAGAGTTCTCTCAAAATTATCTTGGGGGATTTGAGAGAAAAGAACAGAGTTCTCTCAAATCAATTCAGAGTTCTAAGATTTGAGAAACTAGATACATGAATACTTAGCATATCTCTCAACATAATTCTCTGAAACATCAGTTATTTCTGATGTGCTCTATGCATAACTTGGAAAAAGACAATAAAATATTAATTCCTAAGAGTTCCTAAAAGGCAAGAATTTGAGGTAGTTGATTGAAGAGATATGTGCATTATTTAGATAAAAATCAAGCCAATGACAATGTAGACTTTTTATCTTTTGGTTAGGGTTATAAAAAATGTTAACTTGACATATTTTAGCCCTGTTGGAATAATGTTCAAATTCTATGCATACAAAGACAAAAGAAGGCAGAGCTGAGATTTTTTTCTTGAAAAGAGCAGTTGCCTATACTCAAAGAATATGAGAGGCTTTGCTTGGAAGGTTGTGACAGCAAGATCACACTATTTGAATACACCATTGGGAAGTAAAAAAAAGAAACAACTTGATAAGGCTGCTGAAGATGATTTAATTTTAAGCAAATTGTATTTTTAAGTTCTTGCCTGATGAGTTTGTAAAAAGAGAACTATATATTTTCAACAGACTAGCATGACATTTAGGTATTACGAAAATATGAGTAAGACCAACCATATGCTGACAAGGTATGTGATTACTCTAACTGAATTTCTCTATTTCACTTACTTGTGTTGTTTTAGTCTGGGTTAGTCAGGGATTAATACCAAGCTTGGGGAGATCCACTTATGCCATGCCAGTGTGAGATCTGCAGACCAGCTCCTCAACAAAACAACCTAATTGGTAAAAAGTACATAAAAAAAATTTAAAGTATATGAAAGTTGTCCTAAGGGTATACAGCAAGTGAAGAAATATTTATTCAGAAGAATTTGCAAGATCTCAGTAAAAACAATAGAGCACGTGACACTTGTGTTTACTGTAGAAACAAGAACAGTCTGCTCCTTGTCCCAGCCTTATGCTCCATTCAGCATGACAAAAACTCCCCTACAGGAGTGTGTGACCAAGCAAAAGAGGCTTTCTCTCTCCTGGCCCCCAGCCAAAGAATACAGTTCTATATTAGTTTCATGGAGATGCTATAATAAATTACTGCAAACGTGGTGGATTAAAACAACAGACTTTTATTCTAAATTTCTGGTGGCTCCAGGTGCTCCTTGACTTGTGGCTCTATCTCTCCATTCTATGTTTCCATGGTTACATTATTTCTTCCTTTATGTTTAACTTATATGGATATTCATTATTAGATTTCAGGCTCACTCAAATAAGCTAGATGATACTCTTATCTCAAGACCCTTAATTTGATTATGTCTGCAAAGACCCTTTCTCCAAATAAGGTTCTGGGAATAAAGATATGGACACATATTTTGGGGGCCACCATTTAGTTTAACACAGGTTGCCTTCTAGTCCTCCTAAATTTACATTTGCCTCATGCACAAAGAACATTCACTTCATCACAACATTCCCCAAAGTTTCAACCTTTTACAATATTAACTCTAAATCCAAAATATCTAAATATCATTATCTCAAAAGTCCCAAATGGTATCATCTAAATTATTTAAATCAGGTGTGGATGAGATAGAGGGTATAATTCATCTTGGAACAAAATTTCTCCCTATCGACTTCCGGCTAAGATGGGGGCATAGGTAGGCACACTGTGTCTCCTTGCACAACCACGATAGAGACAACAATAATTTAGAAACAGAATAACAACCAGAATTGACAGAAAATTGATATGAATGGAAGTCGGACAACCAAGAAGTTAAAATAGACACGTTCATCCAGACCGGTAAAAGGGGTGGAGTCAGGCAGCCAGGCTCGGGTAGTGGCTTGGAGAGCAGAGACCATTGGGACTGGGCACATGAGGCATCAGGGGCACACAAGACCACAGTGGATAGACCCTGAGCACACAAGCGGCAGCTGGCAGACCCAATGAGGCTGCGAGTGTGAAGCAAGGTGATGCTCAAAACCCAGGATCACAGTGTTGGGAAATAGAGACTTGAGGCACTGATTGAAAACACCTGTGGGGGTTGAGGCACAGGAAGAGACTCCCAGCCTCACAGGAGAGGTCCTTGGAAAGTCCCACGGTGTGCACAAGCCCACCCACACAGGAATTGATACCAGAGGGGCCCAGTTTGCTCAGGGGAAGCAGCAGAAGGGACTGAGGTCTGACAGAGAGCAGAGCAAGCACCATGGTTCCCTCTTGGATCCCACCCCCACAGACAAGTCACAACCCAGAGACTGGAGTGCCCCGCCCCAGTGAACACCTAAGGCTCCTCCCCTCATACACAACAGGCATGAGCAGACCTAAGGCGGTGGGGGGGAAGATGGATCAAACATAAGTGAAAGCCTCGCAACCAGTACTTTTAAGTGACTGAGAGATAGCCGACCTATCAGATGCACAGTTCAAAGCACTGGTGATCAGGATGCTCACAGAATTGGTTCATTTTGGTTGCAAATTAGATGAACAAATGAAGGCTACAATAAGTAAAATGAAGAAAAATGCACAGGGAACCAATAGTGATGGAATGAAAGCTGGGTCTCACATTAATGGAGTGGACCAGAAGGAAGAAAAAAACATACAACCAGAAAAGAATGAAGAAATAAGAATTCAAAAAACATGAGGAGAGGCTTAAGAACCCCCAGGACACCTTTAAACGATCCAACATCTGAATTATAGGGGACCAGAAGGAGAAGAGGAAGAGCACCAAGTGGAAAACTTTTTTGAACAAATAATAAGGGAGAACTTCCCCAATCTGGCAAAGGAAATAGACTTCCAGGAAGTCCAGGAAGCTCAGAGAGTCCCAAAGAGTTTGGACCCAAGGAGGAACACGCCAAGGCACATCATAATTACATTAGCCAAGGTAAAAATGAAGGATAGAATCCTAGAAGCCGCAAGAGATAAGGAGACAATAACCTACAAAGGAGTTCCCATCAGACTGTCAGCTGATTTCTCAAAAGAGACCTTGCAGGCAAGAAGGGGCTGGAAAGAAGTATTCCAAGTCATGAAAGACAAGAACCTACATCCAAGATTGCTCTATCCAGCAAAGCTTTCATTTAGAATGGAAGGGCAAATAAAGTGCTTCTCAGATAAGGTAAGTTAAAGGAGTTCATCATCACCAAGCCCTTATTTTATGAAATGTTAAAGGGACTTATCTAAGAAAAAGAAGATAAAAAACATGTATAGTAAAATGACAGCAAACTCACAATTGTTAACAACCACACCTAAAACAAAAACAAAAAGAAACTAAGCAAACAACTAGAACAGGAACAGAATGGAGAACACATGGAGGGTTAGCCACAGGGGAATGGGAGGAGGAGAGAGGGGGAAAGGTATGGAGAGTAAGTAGCATAGATGGTAGGTAGAAAATAGACAGAGGGAGGGCAAGAATAGTATGGGAAATGTAGAAGCTAAAGAACTTATGACACATGGACATGAACTAAAGTGGGGAATGTGGGTGGGAGAGGGTGTGCAGGGTGGAGGGGAATGAAGGGGGGAAAATGGGACAACTGTGATACCATAATCAATAAAATATATTTTAAAAATTCCTCCCTATCTATGGACCAGTAAACCTAGAAAACAAGTTATCTATTTCCTCCAAGATACAATAGGGAACTGTCATATAGGAATGTGACAACAGTTATAAACATTCTTATTTTAAAGGGGAGAGAAAGAATAAGAGTCACTGGTTCCAAGCACATTGCAATTTCAGAAGCCAAATTCTATTAGACTTTTAAGGCCTGGGAATAGTACCCTGTGGCTCAGAGGTCTGCCCCTGTGGGCTCACAGTCCAGGTTTATTCCACAGGCATTTACATTCAAGACAACTCCATAGGCTCCCCAGAAGCAGTTCCATAAGCCTTTGGTTCTGTGCCTCTGGTGGCTCAGTAGGTCTCTAGTTCTTTGTTCCTGTTCCTCCAATTTATGCCACTACACACATGCTCCTGGCCTCTGCCTTGTTGTCACAGCTCTAAAGGCCTACGTGCCCATGTTTCAGTAGATCTCTATGCCTGTGCCTCATTCTTCCATGTCATCCTTCCTTTTTCTTGAAGGATAGTACCTGAGCGGTAAATAAGACTTTTTCCTGGTTTAGGATTTTGGAAATCTGACAGCCTTCTTTCTCTTCATTTTTCCCTGTCTCTATCCCTGTTCAGGCTCAGCTGGCAGTGTTGCTACTGATGCAGCGTGCTCTGAAACTGAGTGGGTCTGTCTCCTGTAGATGTCATGGGGCTTTACACCATCAGACTAAAAGGCCTTCCACAGATCTCACTTAAATTATTCCATTTCTGTTCTCCACAGATGGTTGAGTGGATCTATGAGTCACACACCTAATCTGTTCAATAAATGCTTGTCCAATCGTATACTTAGTCTTCTCTCCAGAGCCCACTTTCTTAACAGTGAATTTAATTTTGGTGTCTTCTGTAAATTGGGTAGGCTAAGAATTTCCCAAATTTTATTGCTAAATAAAAATTTATTGCATAATTTATTATATAAGAAAATATATATAATAAATTCCCAATTATCCATGCTCCTAAATAAATTAATCTTAATTACTAGCAAAACATTTTTAATTACTTGGGTTAAGTCATATCAGATGTTAATAGTTTGAAGTGGGATTTAATTATTAGAAAAGGACTTTTATTTACTTGGGTTAGGGCATATCAGATGTTAATTGTTTGACATAGGATTTTTTGGAAGTTTTTTCCCACAACTCTAATAAATCTCCATAGTCTTAAATCTGGCTCTATGGACACACAATTTTGTTTTCATAAAAATAGTTAAGTACAATAATTTCTGTCTCATTTTTCTTATAAAATAAATAAGTGGATTAGTAACTATTAAAAATAGGAAACAAAAAATCTTTCTTTTTTTAAAAAGAAAAAGTGAGCTTATAATAATGCTTAGAGATCATCAATTGAAAATATTGTATACAACCCTGGTTGGTGTGGCTCAGGGGGTTGAGTGCCAATCTGTGAAGCAAAGGGTTGTCAGTTTGATTCCCAGTCAGGACACATGCCTGGGTTGTGGTCCAAGTTCCCAGTAGGGGGAGCATGAGAGGCAACCGCATACTGATGTTTCTCTCCTTCTCTTTCTCCCTTCCTTCACCTCTGTCTAAAAAAGTAAACAAAATCTTTAAAAGAAAAGTTTAAAAAAATTGGTTCCTTATTGAAAAAAGGTATTGTATACATTTTCAAACTTTTCACATTCATACCCATGTGGCACTTTTCTCATATAAATAAAACATATTTTTAACTTGCTTTTGTCAAATTATTTATTTTTATTTTTTTAAATAGTAAGTGAAGTTTATTGTTGAGGGTTACTAGTATTGGACTTATAGAAACAAAAGAGAAGATATGAGTATTTCATAAGTATAGGTTTGAGATTTAAATTTTTGAATTTATTGGGATGGCATTTGTAGGATCATATAGATTTCCAGTGTACATTTCTATGATACATGATGTGTATATTGTATTGGGTGCCTACCACCCAAGGTCTAATCATCTTCTGTCACCATATACTTGGTTCCCTTTATCCTTTACTACCTTCAAACCCCTTCCCTATGGTAACCACCATTCTCTCATCTGCGACTAGAAGTTTCATATTTATATACCACGTATGAGTGAAATCATATAGTTCTTAGCTTTTTCTGACCGATTTATTTCACTTAGCATAATATTCTCAAGGTCCATCCATGTTTGTCGCAAATGGTAGTATTTCATGTTTTCTTATGGCTGAGTATCCCATTGTACACATGCACCACATCTTCTTTACCCAGTCCTCTATCAAAGGACAATTTGGTTGTCTCCATGTCTTGGCAACTGTGAATAGTGCTGCAATGAACATAGGAGTGCATATATCTTTTTGAATAATGTTTTCAAGTTTTATGGGTAGATACCCAGAAGAAAGATTGCTGGCTGACGTGGTAACTCTACTCTTAATTTCTTGAGAAGAAATTTTTATGAAGTTTTATACTACTATACTGTTTTATGAAGGGGTTGTATCAGTTACATTCCCACCAGCAGTGAATGAGGAATCCTTTTCTACACAACCTCTGCAACACTTATTACCTGTCTTGTTGATCATAACTGTTCTAACAGGTATGAGGTGGTATTATTGAAATACCTCAATGAGGTATTTCATTGTAGTTTTGATTTGCATTTCCTTAATAGCTAGTGAAGTTGAACATCTTTTCATATATCTGTTAGTCATTTGCATGTCTTCTTGGTAGAGATGTCCATTCAGGGCCTCTGCCCATTTTTAAATTGGACTATTTGGTGTTGAGTTTTATGAGGTCTTTACGCATTTTGGATATTAATCCTTTGTCAGAGATGTTATTTGCAAATATCATCACCCATTCAGTTGGTTGCCATTTTATTTTTTGGTCAGCTTCTTTTGCTATGCAGAAGCTTTTTAGTTTGATATAATCCCACTTATTTATTTTTGACTTTACTTTGCTTGCCTTTGGGGTCAAATTTATAATATGTCTCTACAACCAAGTTCCATAAATTTAGTACCTATTTTCTTCTATGTAATTTACTGTTTCTGATTTTATATTTAGGTGTTTTATCTATTTTGAATTAGTTTTTGTACATGGGAACAAATAGTAATCTAGTTTCACTCTTTTGCATGTGGTTTTCCAATTTCCCACTCATCATTTATTGAAGAGGCGTTCTTTTCTCCATTGTGTATTTTTTGTTCATCAAAAATTATTTACCCATATATAAGTGGTTTTAATTTCTGAGCTCTCAGTTCTGTTCCACTGGTCTGTGTATCTGTTTTTCAGCCAATGTCATGCTATTTTAATTACCATAGCTCTATAGTATAATTTGAAGTCAGATGGTGTGATACCTCTGGTTTACTTCTTTTTTCTCAGGATTTCTTTGGCTCTTTGGAGTCTTTTGTGGTTCCATACAAACCAGATTTTTTTCCCCATTTCTTTAAAAAATGACATTGGGATTTTTATGAGGATTCCATCAAATCTGTGCATGCTTTGGGTTAGTGGTTTTCAACCTTTTGGCACCAGAGACTGGTTTCATTCAAGGCAATTTTTCCACATACTGGGTTAGGAGGATGGTTTCCAGATGGTTCAAGCACATTGAATTTATTGTGCACTTATTTCTATTATTATTACATTGTAATATATAATGAAATAAATATACAACTCACCATAATACAGAACCAATGGAAGCCCTGAGCTTGTTTTCCTGCAACTAGATGGTCCCATCTGGGGTAATGGGAGACAGTAACACCCAAAGTGTGTTGCTTATATCCAGTCTACTCTGCAATCTCATTTTGGTTGCTGTCACTGCAGAAAATCCTGCTTCACAAAGATAGGATGTTGGAAATGGAAAAGGCTTTTCAGTGCTTTTGTAACAATCTCAGAATATTCCACCTTAACTTTAATACAGAACATATGGAGATTTGAAGTTGTCTCAAACATAATTTTAAGGCTGCCATCATTTGCAATGTCAAGCTGTTGACCCTCTTCTAGCATAGACAAAATCAATTCACCTGGCTTATTCACAAATGGTCTCACATTCATTCCTTTTCAGTTCGGGAGTCTTTTGTGTTGGTAAGTAATGCTCAGACTCTTTTGAAACCTGAGATAGGTGATTGGGCACCAGCTGGGAGAAGGGACCTTGCTCAGTCTATTTCAAAATCTCTGTTAATGTCTGAAACATGTCAAAAATCCCATTGTTCACTCGTCATCCCCATAATTCCAGTTGGCTTTGAATGCAGCCACTTTATCTGCCAACTTGAAAACAGTTGTTCTCCCCTTAAATGACTGACTGAATTCATTGAGTAGGTTGAACATGTCAAGTAAGTAAGCAAGTTTTGCAACCCATTCTGTGTCACTGAAATGTGCTGCCAGTGGTGACTGCTTTTCTAAAACAAATCTCTGAAATGGCTCTCAGAATTCAAAAACTCTGGCTAGTGATCTACATTTAGAAGGCCATATCACCTCTGTGTGTAAGAGAAGATGTGTGTGCTCTGCATCCATTTCCTCGCTGAACTAGGTGAACGGACATGAGTTAGGGGTATGTACTTTAATGTGATTGATAATTTTAATCACATCCTGCAAAACGTAGTTAAGTTCAGATGACATTTTTCGGTTAGCCAGCATTTCTCTGTGGATGACACCATGCATAGACTCACATTCAAAAGCTACCTCCTTGACCTGAGTAGTGAAACCAGAATGCCATCCAGTTATGGCAGCTGCTCCATCCGTGTATATACTGACACCAAATTACCAATTCAGTTTTCCTGATTTATAATCATTCAAAGACTTGAATAGTACTGCAGCTGTGGTGTTGGTTGGCAATGAAAGTGCATATAATGTATACTCATGCACCTTCTACTGAAAAATATATCACACAAAAACAAGCATTGTTGCCTTGTTGTCAACATCAGTAGACTTGACAACCTGGATTGCGTACCACGGTGACTCATTAAAACTCTTGAACAATTGTGCCTCAATATCCTCTGCTATTTCATCAATTCATCTAGTTATGGTTTTAGCCAAAAGAGGAATGTGTGCCACATTTTGAACTGCAGCCTCTCCTTAAAGTTCACGGCAGGTAAGAACAACTCTTCAACAATAGTAAAGGGCTTTGGAACTTTAGCAATGTGGTTTGCCACTGAGAGCTATCACTCTGAGTGGTGCTCAGTATAGACACATTTGATGAGGTGGAGGCCTTCAATAATTGCTTCTTGTTCATTTCACAATATTGTTTTAAAGAACTCCAAAGACTTGTATTTTAATGCAGGGTGCTTGGTCTCCATGTGGCAAAACAGTTTTGAAGATTTCATGGCTTTGTTGCATAGCTGGTCACCACATATTATATGAAGAAGGCATAGAGAATATAAATCACTTATTGCAATGAACCTGTAATTTATGTAGGACTCTTGGTATTTTAAATGCAGCTTTCTTTTTGTTGGCAATCTTAGAGTCTTCTGCTGTCTCATCATTGGGTCTTGCCCCCTTTTCAAAGAAGCTTTCCAGCAGCTTTTTTTTTTTTTTTTACTCATTTTGTCTAGGGTTAACTTGTGGGCTCACAAAAACTGTGACTGAGACAAGTGCACAAGGTGGGGGAGGTATGGACGGAAGTGGTAAGTAAAATAATAGGCAGGCCATGTGCAGACTAAAATAAGTGTCAGATTCTGACTTAAAGACTGCCACCAGATGCAGTCATACACTGAAGCACATCAACTCACTTGCCCCTGTAAAGTATACCACCAGATTCAGTTTAATTGTCACTTGTGACTCACTGATAGAGTTTTGATATGAGTCTGTGAGAAAATGATTTATTATGGTCTTTGTGCAGTCAAACCTCTGCTAATGACAATCTGTATTTATAACCACTCCTAGCATCTCTGGGTCAGCCCCAGCTCAGATCACCAGGCATTAGATTCTCATAAGGAACATGCAATCTAGATCTCTTGCATGCTCAGTTCATAGTAGGGTTCATGCTCCTATGAGAATCTAACGACACCACTGATCTGACAGGAGGCAGAGCTCAGGCAGTAATGCAAATGATGGGGAATAACTATAAATACAGATGAAGCTTCTTTCATTCATCTGCCGCTCACTTCCTGCTGTGAGGGTTGGTGCCTAACAGTCCATTGCTTGGGGATGGGGACCCGTGCTTTGGGTAATAGGGCAATTTTTACTATGTTGATTCTTCTAGCTCACGAACATAAAATACCTTTCCATTTTATTGTGTCTTTTTTGATCTCTTTAAATGACACTGTGCTACAGCTAGTCAAGGCCTGCAGGTCCAGTCTAGATTTGGGGAGATGGAAGAAAATGCATGAAGCCGTGAGGATGCTTGTCATCCTTTATTCATGGGTGGGCAAGCCACGCACGCTGCAAGCTGTGTGTCTCTCTAGTGAGAAGCCCCTGCCTGCTTAAGTACTAGAGGCAAATAAAGCTGGCTAGAAGCCAAAAAAATTATATAACATAGCATGATTCTGCACATGTGAGACCACTTCATGGTATGGGAATCGTTTATCAGACCCAGTGTCAAGGCTATGAGAACACTATTTGTCAGTCCCATTCAAGCTATGGGAAAATGGCTCCCCTCAGTTATCCAGACACCTGGGTGAGGAAGCCAGAATGACTCCATTTACTCTACAAATGCTTTGTAATTATAGTTTCATACCCTTTGTTAGGTTTATTCTTAGGTATTTCATTTTTTTTTGGTTGTAATTGCAAATGGAATTGTTTTTTTTTTTTTTTTACTTTTTCTGAAGTTTCATTTTTAGTATATAGGAAAACAATGGATGTTTGTACACTGATTTTGTTTCCTGCAACTTTATTTATTTATTGTTTCTAATAAGTTTTTTCTGGTGGAGTCTTTAGGGTTTTTATATACAGAATGATTTCATCTTTAGAAAGTAACACCTTTACTTCTTTCTTCCCAACTTGAATGCCTTTTATTTCTTTCTCTTATCTAATTGCTCTGGCTAGGACTTGCAGAACTATGTGGAATAAGAGAGGTGAGAGTGGGCATCCTTGTTTTGTTCCTGATTTTAGAGGAAAAGCTTTCAGTTTTTACCATCGGGTATAACAATGGCTGAGGTTTTGTCACATATGACCTTTATTATGTTGAAGTACTGTCATTCTATACTTATTTTATTGAGTGTTTTCATCATAAACTGATGTATCTTATCAAATGCTTTTAATGCATCTATTGATAAAATCATATGATTTTTATCCTTTGTTTTGTGTAGGTGGTGTGTTACATTGATCAGTTTGCATATGTTGAACTAGTCTTATTATGCCTGTGGAATGAACTCTACTTGATTGTGATGTATTAATTTTAATGTATTGTATTCATTTTGCTACTATTTTAAGATTTTCACATCTGTATTCATCAGCAATATTGGTCTGTAGTTTTATTGTGTGTGTGTATGTGTGTGTTATCCTTGACAGGTTTTGGTATCAGGGTTATGTTGACCTCATAAAATGGGTTAGAAAGTATTGCCTTTTCTTCGGTGTTTTGGAAGAGTTAGAGAAAGGTAGGTATCAAATCTTCCAGTGAAGCTATCAGGTCCTGTCGTATTTTTTTTAAGGTTTTTGATGGTTGCTTTAATTTTCTCACTGCTTATAAGTCTATTAAAATTTCCTAATTCTTCACAATTCAGTCTAGGAAGGTTATATATTTGTAGAAACTTATCCATTTCTTCTAGATTATTGAATTTGGGGGCATATGGTCTTTCATATCATGCTGGTATGATTTTTTTATATATCAGTGATGTCTGTGGTAACTTCTTTTTTATTTCTGATTTTGTTTATATGAATCTTTTTTTCTTTTTCTTTTTTTACTTTAGCCAGGGGCTTGTCAATTTTATTAATCTTTTTGAAGAATCACATCTTTGTGTATTAATTTTTTGCATAGACTTTTTGATGTCTATTTCATTCAATTCTGCTCTAATTTTTCAATCTGCTTACTTTGGGTTGTATTTGTTCTACTTTTTCTAGTTCTTTAAGGTGTAATGTTAGGTTGTTTACTTGGGATTTCTTTTTTTTCTGGAGACAGGTATAATGATATAAATAAACTTCCCTCATTACTGTTTTCACTGCATCTCAGAAGTTTTCATATGTCATATCGTCATTTTCACTTGTCTTTATAGATCTTTTGATCTCACCTGTTTTTTCTTCCTCGACCCAGTCATTTTTAGTGTATGCTGTTTAATCTCCACATATGTGTGGGGTTCTTTACTTCTTTTCTGCAGCTGATTTTTTTATTTCAAAACATTATAGTCAGAGAATATGCTTGGTATACATTTAATCTTCTTACATTTAAGACTAGTTTTGTAAGCCAAACTATGGTCAAACTTTGAGAATATTCCATGTGCTGTGGATAAGAATGTATAAACTGATGTTAATGGACTGGAGGGCTCTGTAAATGATAATTATGTCTATTTGTTCTAAAGTGTCATTTAAGGCCAATATTGTGTTATATACTTTCTGTTTAGATTATGTGTCTAGAGCTGTTGATGGAGTAGTAAGCTCCCTAACAACGATTGTGTTTTTATCCGTTTCTCCCTTTAGTTCTATTAGTAGTTGCTTTATACATGTCAGTGCTCCCTAAGTGCGTGCAAATATATTAAGAAGTGCCATGTCTTCTTGATGTAGGGTCACCTTTATTATTATAAAATGTCCATCTTTGTCTCTTGTTACCCTTGTTATCTTGAAATTTGTTTTTTCAGATATTAGTATAACTGCATCTATAATTCTGTGGATGTTATTTGCTTGGAGAATCATTTTCCTTTTGCTTTGAGTCTAACTTTGCAACTTAGATGTATTTCCTGAAGGCAGCATATGGTTGGGTTTTGTTTTTGATCCAATCTGCTGCTCTGTGCAGGGAACCATTTGCTGAGTTATAGCTGTTGAAACTGTCAAAACTTCAAGGGGGAGACCAACAAGATCTCTCATGGTACCTTTCCTCTGTGGTCACTCCTTAACTTATTTTTATACATCATCTTTCCATGTGAAGTTTTATTAATCTACTACCTAATTTTAATGACAGCAGAATATGATACTTTCTATGAACACAGCATAGTATTTTACCATGTGACCAAGACTCTTGTCATTATTCCTTTTCATGTTTCCTGACACCAGTTCTCACTTCTACTTACTGACTAAAGAGTGGCTGGACATGGGAATTAGAAAAAGCAGGCTGAAGAGACAGTTAGGATGGGGCCTTTGGTCCTGATCAGCCAAAGGATGATGAGTAGGTTTATGGAGCAAGATAGGAATAACAATGGAATCTAATTTCACTGCATTGACTGGTGTGGGGAATACACCATTAAGGTGAGGAACAGAGCAGGGTAGTTCAAGGCCCTTTAACCATAATTTCTGATTCCTGCCCCACTTAGGTTAGGGAGTTGGGATACATGAGTGAGGTGAGGAGGTGAGATACATGGAGTATTCTACTCACTGTGAAACAAATGAATGCATTACAAGAGTAAGAATCTTATACAGAAGAAAGGGGGAATAAGCTTAACTTTTGTTTATTGCTCATCAAATCACATGTTGCAGTCTATCTTGGAAAGGAATGACAAAATTCAGGTTCACAGAATATCCCAGCTTTTCCTCAAATTTATTCATTTGCATATTTACAGAGGCAAGGAGATAATTACAAACTTAGAGTTTGGCTCTGTCTCCTGATGGGTAAGATTGTGCAAACACAAAGCTTGTTTATAAATTTAGAATAATTCATTTATTTTATTTTTTAAAGTATTTTATTTATTTTTAGAAAGAGGGGAAGGGAAGAAGAAAGAAAGGGGGAGAAACACCAATGTGTGGTTGCCTCTTATGCACCGCCTACTGGGGACCTGGCCTGCAACCCAGATATGTGTCCTGACTGGGAATCCAAACAGCAACCCTTTGGTTCACAGGCTGGCACTCAATCCACTGAGCTACACCAGCCAGGCCAGAATAATTTATTTAATAGAGAAAATGACCATGCTATTAGAATGTGATATAATGTCATTAATAATTGAGTTAACAAAAATCTAGTTAATAGAAGCTCATCTATATGTAGAAAGACAGATTATAATATGTATAAAGGCTAGCATTTACAGTGCAGTACGACCTGGAGCTCTGTCTTTTGTACCACTCTTCATGTATTAGGTAATATAGACCTTGGAGAAAAGTACATAAAGAGTCATACTTGTTTCCTAAATAAAGTCGATTTGTAACTTTCTTTGCTTTGAAGTCTTTTCTGTCTGAAATTAATATATCTACTCCTGCTTTCTTTAGATTAATGCTAGCATGGTATGTTTTTCTCCATATACTTTTAATTTATACACGTCTTTATATGTAAAGTGGCTTTCTTGTAAACAAGATATAGTTGAGTCATATATTTTGATCCACTTTGACAATCTCTTTCTTTTAATTGGTGGATTCAGGCCATTGCAATTCAAAGTTATTGTTGCCATAGTTGGATTAATATCTACCATATTTGTCACTGTTTTTTGCCATATTCTTTGTTTCTATTTTTGTCTTCAACTCTTTTTCTGCCTTTTGAAAATAAAATCATATAGAATCATATATTCTACTTTCTTTCCTTTCTTAGCAT
The DNA here is from genome assembly GCA_004024845.1 of Tonatia bakeri. Classification (NCBI taxonomy): domain Eukaryota; kingdom Metazoa; phylum Chordata; class Mammalia; order Chiroptera; family Phyllostomidae; genus Tonatia; species Tonatia bakeri. The sequence continues at coordinate 141,773 of PVIA01003536.1, read as the reverse complement.
ATTGATTGTACTTCTTCTAAAACTTTTTTAGTGATTGCCCTGGGGTTTGCGATATATATTCACAACTCATCCAAATTCACTTCCAAAGAACACTTTACCACTCCAGGGGCAGTGTACAATAAGTTAACAGAATAATCCTTAATGCTTTCTCCTGGCCCTTGTCTCATTGCTGTCATTTATTTCACTTATATATAAACATATGTAAACTTACATGTATAAGCATATATAAGTACATAAGATATGCACATAAGCAGGTGTAATTAAATATATTGTTGGTAGTATTTTGAACAACTATCATCTATTAGATCACTTAAGAATAAAAATAATAAAATTTTTTATTTTACTTTCACTTATTCTTTCTTCATTGCTCCACTTTAATTTATGTAGATCAAAGTTACTGACCAATGTTATGTTCCTTCTCTCTAGTGAACTTCTTTTAACATGTTTTGCAAGTCAGGTCTACTGGCAACAAATTCCCTCATTTTTTTGTTCATCTGAGGAAGTATTTATTTCTCCTTTACTTTTGAAGTATAAATGTTTAGGAAAGGAAATTCTAAGTTGGCATTTTATTTTTCTCTACACAAAATATTTCACTTCACTCTCTTCTTGTTTGCATGGCTTCTGCGACAAAGGCCGATGTAATTCTTTTTTCTTTATTCTTCAATAAGTGAGGTGTTTTTTTTCCTTTAGCTTCTTTCATTTTTTTCTTTATGTTTGATTTTCTGTAGTTTGAAAATGCTATTTTTGCATGTAGTTTTTTGGGAATTGATCCTGTTTTTTGTTCTCTGAACTTTCTGGATCTGTAATTTGGTGTCTGAAGTTATTGGGAAATTCTCAGTTATTAACGTTTCAAATATTTGTTCTTTTTTTTTTTTTCTGTCTTCTTTTGATATTCCCATCATGTATTTCTTATACCTTTTGTAGATGCATCACAATCCTAGGGTTCTCTGTTCTTTTTTTTTTTTTCAGTCTTTGTTGTATTTGCTTTTTGGTTTTCAAGGATCCTTTCTATTTATCCTCTTCCAACTCAGAGATTCTTTTCTCAGCCATGCTTCTCCTACTAATAATGCCCATCAAAGGCATTATCTGTTTCTATTACAGTGTTTTTGACCTTTAGCATCTTTTTCTTGGTTCTTTTTTAGGTTTTGCATCTCTCTGCTCACATTGTCCATCTGTTCTTGCATGCTGTCAGCTTTATCCTTTAGAGCCCTTAGCATGTTAATCAGAGCTGTTTTAAATTGCCAGTCTGATAATTCCAAAAATCCTCTCATGTCTGGTTCTCATGTTTACTCTGTCTCTTCAGATTGTGCCTTTTGCCTTTGATATGCCTTATAATTTTTTCTTGACAGCAGGGCATGATGTACTGTGTAAAAGTAACTGCTATAAATAGGCATAAACAATGTGGTGATGAGGTGTGTGTATGTGAGTGGAGGGAAGCATTCAATAGTCCTAAGATTTAGGGTCTTAGTCTTTTAGCAAGACTATAATTCTAGAGGGTAAACTTTTCAAAAGTTTTTCAGTTTTCTTCCTCCTCTTTAGGTGGGATGTGATGGTTGATTGGGCTGAAGTTGGGTATGTCCCTTTTCCCGCTCAGAGAGCTACAGCTGACTGGAGTCTGGTATTTCCCTTTTCAGGGTCAGTTAGGCTTTAATAACACACCAGGAAGTTAGGTTCTGGTTAGGTAGTTTCTCCTTTAGGGCAGGTTTTGTTAAGATAACAGAGCACCTGATGTATCTCAGAGTGGTTCCTTTTCCTTACCCCAGCTTACATAAGCAGGAGGGAATTTTTGTCTGATACTTACTGTGGGAATCTGTTTGATCTCTTTAAGGTAAATCTCACAATATTAAGAGGGTATCTTTATGATTGCCTGCAGGTTTTTTTTAATCCTCACCCAAGGATATGTTTATTGCTTTTAGATAAAGAGCAAGGGAGAAAGAGATTTCTTTGCTGTCACCTCCATTCATAGCAAGCGTATGTCCTTTTATTTCTTGAGCTCAGTCATAACAACAGCTGTAGAATTTTTGCCTGCTATTACAATATTTGAAACATTTAAGGATTTTATCTTTTTACTGCCATTTCTCTTGAGTATTGACCACACTTTCTTGTTTCTTTGCATGTTCAATTTTCAGGTTTATCCTGAACACTTGGATATCAGATGTTATAGAGACAATAGACCATTATATTTCTACAAGATTATTAATTTCTAAAAATTTTTGTTTTTAACAGGCAGTTGACTTGGCTGAACTGTCTCTAACCCTATTTTCTTTGATGGATAGTGCTGAAATCTCTGTTCAGCTCTTTTGACTTGGCCGAGCTGCTCGTAGACTGGTGCACACATGCATAGTTTAGAGTGTAAGCCAGAGATTTGGGCAGCGTTTATGTCCAGAAAATGGGACTTATCCTCCCTGTTTTTCTCCTTTTCTTCACTCTTTTCTTTCCTTTCCAAGTGCTGTTGTCACCTTAAAAACTTTGTACTTTGTTTTGTTTTGTTTTTCTGCAGGCAACCCTGCAGATTCCCTGGGTCTCAGCCATCCCACTTGGCTGACTGTGGTGTCCTCAGAGGAAAAGCTGTACGAAAGGGGACCTCATTCAGGGCTGCTCTCTCTTTCCAAATGTCAACCATACTCCAGTGTCCATCTGGTTCGGTCATTCTCCAGCAGCTTCAGGTAGTTTTTGTAAATATTTTTTCCACAGTCTATAGTTGTAATCTCTGGGACAATTGTTGCGCTAGTAACCTCTCCAATTGCTGAAAGTAGAACCTCAATTCGAATAATTTTTAGCTCTCTCTTTTATTTTGAATGTGGAGCCTAATGTTGTCTGCTGTCTGCCAAGCATTTCTAGGAAAGTATTTTTACTTGTAGTGACTCACACAATTTTAATCATTCTCATATTGATTGTTCATTATTAACTGATACATAAAGGAGACTGTCATAGACAATAAAAAGAAATTAACTATTTTGTACAAACTTCAAGAGAAAATGATGTGAGATGTAAATATTAAGATGAAAGAGTTTTTATAGTAGATTAATAAACTTGATAAGAATAAAACATATACATTAGTTTTTTAAAAGAAAACATAGTATATATATAATGCCATAGTTATAAAGTTGTATCAATTTATAAACTAAATAAGCAGTTGAATGTTATGATAATTTAATTCTTAAATACAATTTTAATCTATTAGAAGATAATTTTAGAGCACAAAGTGAACATTAGCTAATTTTTCTTCAAAGTTTCCTGGAAGTTATATATATTAACATTTTATACTATCTTACTATTATTTTTAATAAATCAAAAATATTTTGTATTTATCCACCCTAGGAAAAAAATAATTCACCACTAGTTTTTACCTTTATGAGCAATAACTCATCAATCTCCATGTATTTTATTGAAGGTCAACTTCATGCAGTTGAATGAGAAAGTGGTCATTTATTGTATTTGTCTCTTGGACCTTCATTCAGCTGAACTAATGTGACTTTAACAGTATAAGAATAGAGATAATTTACTAAGTGGAGCCCATTTATTATAAAATGTTAAGAAAATGAATTTTATTTTACCTTATATTCAGTGTACTTTAAAAAAACTTGTTAAATATTTTCTACTTTATATACTGTTACCATCATAATTGAAAACAAATACATACAATTACGGAGATTATTAACCAGACTGCTCAATTTTTTAGTGACAAACTTCTTAGTTTTTTTACCATCTAAAATGGGTGTGATAGTGACAATTTCATCTGACCATCTCATAGGGCCGGCTATTAAGAGGACATTTTAGCCCTGGCTGGCGTAGCTCAGTGGATTGAGCACGGGCTACAAATCAAAGCATTGCAGGTTCGATTCCCAGTCAGGGCACATGCCTGCGTTGCAGACCACAGCCCCCAGCAACCGCAGATTGATGTTTCTCTCTCTCTCTTTCTGCCTCCCTTCCCTCTCTAAAAATAAATAAATAAAATCTTTAAAAAGAGGACATTATACATGAAGGTCAGGGAAATTTAAGAAGTCCATATGAAACAACACAACATTAAATTAAGAGGGTAGTAAAAGGACATAGGTATTTGGAACTCTAAAAATATTTTCATTTATAAATCTTGTTATATATTTTTCTTTTAAAAAATACTTCATTTATTTTTAGAGAGAGGAGAAGGGAGAGAGAAAGAGAAGGATAAAAACATTCAATGTGCAAGAGAAACGCTGACCAGTTCCCTCTTGCATGCTCCCAACTGGGGCCCTGACCTGCAACATAGGCATGTGCCCCTGACTGAGAATCAGGCCAACGACCTTTTGGTTTGCAGAATGACGTCCAACCCACTGAGCCACACTGATCAGTGCAAATCTTGTTATATTTTTCTTAGGTAAATGTTGACGTTGACTTTCCAAAACCTATCTTTACCTGCTTTTCAGTATATTATTACACTATTTTTTGTTCTAATAGCATTGACAATGCCTTCAATTAATCATTTAAAAAATAATACTTAACTGTACTTTCATTTTTTACCTTATATGAGTGTCATGTGATTTTAAAGAAAAATTTGAGTGTTTAATTGTGCTACAAGTTGCTTATTCCTCTTGTTGTCATTTTAAATACTTCTATCTCTGCAATTTTTCTTATGTTTTAAACTATAGTCTTTGAATTTTCCCAGCCAAAGACACATTTTCCATCTTGAAAAATATATTAGCATATTAAATGTAATGAAGAACAATTTCGAGGTCTTAATTAGTATGTGCCTGCACTAAACAACTTTTGCTGAATCTATTATGGGATTGGCACTGACACAGACCTTTAGGTTTTTATGACCTTTAGCACCTGGGATGATATCATAAACCAGTGTATGTTAGATTATGTAAAGTATGTGGAAATAAGCTTCCAAAAACCCTTAATGGATTATTTATGGTGCTTGCTTGGTACAGAGGATAGTTTAATTCATTTAACCATGAGGCTCTTATTTTCTGACTAGAAAATTTATTTTTAATACCTTTTAAACAGTGTGAAAATAGGTTTCAGATACTAATACCAAAATCACATCAGCCCACAGCAAAGGATATAAAGCTATCTTCTTAAAGTCTTTTTGCCAATCATCAAAGAGTAAAAGTTTACCAAACTTAATATTTTTGATTTAAAGAATTACAATGAGTAAATAATATAGTGATTCTTAGGGGGAAAGAAAAACAATGTATGGTCTTTTATACTGAAAAAGTTCTTCAAATGAAATACTTTTGATAAATTTGGGAGTTTCCAAAAGACATCTCTAATTTCCATTTCTCTAACCAAATTTATAATGTTGTTTTTTGTATTTGGTATCTAATTGTATTCCATAATTTGGAAGGCATGTGGGGTATAAGGTAAACATTGTATGGTAAGGAAGTTAATTTATGAATATGGGTGGTAAAAGGTATATATGAAAATTTCAATATGGTGCTTTTATTTTTTCTAGTTAGTATATCCATTGGCTTTACATAAATGAGTCCAATTAATAATCTCCACACTCTGCCTATTTGCCTTTAATTATGGTTGGCAATAGTGAAAATAATTTGAAAAGTTGTTTTTAAGTACACTGAATAATACAAATATTTTCATATTTTTAGTGAGTGATTAGTGATACTAAAAGAAAAATAAGCACATATCCATCATTTAACCAAGAGTTTCAAAGAATAATTTACTTGTTTGATGGTTGTTTTAATGTATTCACTATTTATTACAAAAGATTCTGTTACTTAGTCTGTGGTATTAGTTTTCAGTATTAAAATATTTGAATATTATATACTATATTTGCTATAGTGATCAAGTGTAAGGAGTCTATTGCAATTTTCTCCAACTAAAACACTTGAGCCAATTAAATTAAATTTTAAGTACCAGTATTTTATAAAAGAAAAGAGGACTATTTATTGAGATAAGTGAGGGGGGAAAGTATGGCAAAGGAAGGAAGGAAGGAAGGAAGGAAGGAAGGAAGGAAGGAAGGAAGGAAGAAAAAACTCCTGTTTTCTTACTCCTTTTCTCATTAGGATATCTTAACGGTGCCTTCCTATGATCCTACTTGTTAACATTTTTCCTGTACTACATATTATTTTGCTCTACTCATTTCTCTCTCTTTTCAGATTGGTCAAATGTTAGTGTAGAAATAGTTACATGATTCAAGCTAGGGCAAGTAAAGTCTTTATGTGACATTTTACTAAGTGGAACCTACGGGAAGAATTATCTTTCCTCTTGGGCTTCAAATACTGTTTATTTCCAAGAACTTTCAGGAACCGAGTCCTTTTCCCATGTGAGAAAACCCGAGAAGCTTATGCAAAGCAGAATGAGTCTTGGAGGGTAAAGTCTGTTCCAGTCTGTAAGACATCTGAGGTGTTGTGTTCTTTCAGGTCTTCATCTAGTTCTCAGAGGCATCTTGTACTCTTCCAGTCCATCCCACGTTTACCTTTAACTATATTGAATCGGGTTTCTTTCACTCGGAACTAAAAATTTCTGCCAGAAGTTGCATGTTCAAAAGGGGAGTATCAAAAGATTATAGCACGTTTACCTCATAAACCTCTGTCAAATCTTACATGGTTGCTGGGAACTCCATAGCGTGGACGTATTTACACCTCCAATGTGAGTGTTGCTGGGATTCCTCACTTGTCTTCTGGAACATCAGCATTGGTTATTCAAAGATACAAGCTGTGCATGTGCTTTTTTTTTTTTTTGCTGTTAAGATGGGTATTCTCAAGTAGATTTTGGATGATGAGTGTTTCCATTTTCCCCATACAGCTATAGAGCTTTTTCTATCTATGTAACTTCTCTTACTCAGTTTCCAAATTCATGCGATAATCAACTATCCTTTTCCCTGTTAGATCTTCTAAATTCTTTTCCAGTTAAGTCACAATATTTAACTTACCAAGAAAATTAAGAGATGTTCCCAAGATTACCTATTTAAAGGAAAATTATTTTTGTCATATAATTTAAGCATAATCATCTTTAAAAAATTTTACTTTAGCCTTGGCTGATGTAGTTTAGTGGATTGAGTGCCTGCATGCCAAAGGGTTGCTGGTTTGATTCCCAGTCAGGGCACATACCTGGGTTTCAGGCCCAGTACAGAGTGCATGAGAAGCAACCACATACTGATGTTTCTCTCCCTCTCTTTCTCCCTCTCTTCCCCTCTCTCTAAAAATACATAAATAAAATATTTTAAAAGTAAAAATAAAAACATAAAATAAATAAAATAAAAATTTACTTTAGCTCTGTGGAGAAAATCTTTGTCTATATCTATATCATCTATATCTTTGTCTATATCTATATCTAACTATATCTATATCTATATCATCTATCTATATCATCTATATTTGTATCATCTATATCTATATCATCTATATGTAAAAATCTGTATTTTTGCCTGTATTCTTCTAAAGGAAAAAAAAGTTTTACTGAGTCTATAACTAATAAATAATTAGACAGCAATTAAAGCAATACAAAAATTAGTAAGTAAGTAAAATTTTCTCTAAATCTAAATGTGCCATTATAATATTCCACTGAACATCTTATTTTTTAAATTAAACTTTTATTTTGAGATAATTGTAGATTTCTATGCAGTTCTAAGAAATAATGTGGGGTTGTCCATTGTGCCCCTTACCCAGTTTTTCCCATAGCAAAGCTATATTATGTTATGACTAGGATAGAAACTGACAGTGATACCATGAAGATACAGAGGGTTTCCATCACTATATGCCTCCTTTTTAGAGCCACACTGTTTTCTTCCACCCCCATTTTATCCTTAACATCTGGTAACAACTAATCTGTTCTTCAATTCCATATTTTTCTAATTTTCTGAATGTTATAAAAGTGGACTCATACATTTTGTAATCTTTTGGGATTCTTTTTTTAGTTGTCATACTTTACTGGAGATTCAGTCAGGTTTTTACATGTATCAATAGTTTGTTGATACAAACTAATTTTTCTTGCTGAGTAGTATTCCACGGTGTGTGGATGTACCACAATTCGTTGAAGGACAGCAGTGTTATTTATAATGTTTTGAATATTATGAATATTGAATATTGACTGTAAACATTGTGTGTGTGTGTGTGTGTGTGTGTGTGTATGCATACATTTCATTTCTCTGGATAATGCCCAGGGGTGCATGTTAGTTTTATGTTTAGGGTTTTGGGTTTTTTTGTTTTTTTTAGTAACTTTCAAACCATTTTCTGGAATGGCTGTACCAATCATCATTCCTATCAGCAATAAATGAGTGAACCAGTTTCTCCATATCTTCAAGAGTTTCTCTGTATCTTCAAAACATGCTCTCACTATTATTTTTATCTTTTTTGATAGTTATATAGTGGTATCTTATTGTGGTTGTAATTGTCATTTCTTTAATAGCTAATAATGTTGAACTTTTCAGGTGCTTATTTGCCACCTGTATATTCTCTTTTGTAAAATATTTATTTACATCTTTTATTCATTTTCTAATGATTTGAGTTTTTTTTCTATAGAGTTTTGAGAATCCTTTATGTATTCTTCATGTTTTCTAGAAACTTTGTCAGACATATAGTTTGCCAATAGTCAAATATTTCCTCAGTATGTAGTTTGTTTTTACATCTTCTTCACAGGATCTTTCACAGGGTAAAAGTATTTCATTTTAATTAAGTCCAATTTATCAATTTTCCATCTCTTTGTTATTACAAATATTTATTTATTTATTTTTTAGAAATGGGAGAGGGAGGAAGAAAGAGAAGGAGGGAAACATTGATGGGAGACAGAAACATAGATGGGTTGACCCTTGTACATGCCCTGACTGGGAATCAAACCAACATCCTTTCTTGCTTTGTAGGACAATAACCAACCAACTGAGTCACACTGGTGAGGGCTCAGTTATTCCTTTCATTGATTTTGCTTTTGGTTTAAGAAGTCTTTGCATAATCTTAGATCTTGAAGACTTTTACGTATACGAGCCATTGTGAGTTAATTTTTGTATAAGGTGAGTATCTTAGTATGAGGTTAATTTGTTATCCTACTCATTTCAAGTTGCTTCAGCACTATTATTAAAAAAGGAAGTCTTTTCTCTATTGAATTGCTTTGCATCTTTGTCAGAAATAGCCAAGCAAATTTGTATGGATGTATTTCTAAATTTTCTGTTTGATTGATCTAAGTTAGTTTATATCCCTTTACCAATACTTCAGTCTTAATTACTGTTGCTATATGTCTGAAATTGGAGAGGTTGATTCTTCCTAGTTTATTCTTCTTTTTGAATATAGCTTTAGCTCTTGCATTTCCTTTGATTTTCTACATAAACTTAAAATAATGTTATGTGCCCACAATAATTCTTGCTAGAATTTTGGCAAGAACTCTGTTAAACCTTCATATTAGTTTGAAGAGGATTGATTAATTTATGATGTTGGGCCTTTCAATCCATGAATACAATCCATGAATATGTGTTTCTATTTATTTAGGTCTTATTTGATTTCTTTACAGAACTTTGTAGTTTTTAGCATGTCTCTCTCTCTCTCTCTATATATATATATATATAATTTAATTCACATGTAAATAGTTCCTTATTTTGGAGAAATTGTAAATATTATTGATTTTTTAAGTTAGACACTCACGTGTTCATCATGGTGCCTAACTGAAATATAAATGGAAATATCTGTATTTAGAAAACAATATATGTAGGAATCAGTTGATTTTTGGTATATTTATCTTGCATGCTTGAACCTACTGAACTTATTTATTGGTTCTAACAGCTACCTTTGGTATTTTCTAAATAGAAGTCATGTCACCTGTAAATTGGGGCAGTTTTATTTTTTCCTTTTTGATCTATTCATTACAAAGTGTGATATAAATTATAGTTTGTTTTTTTGTAGATATCTTTAGTAAGTGGAGGAAGTGTCCCCTTGTTCTTATTTTTCAGAATGTTTTTCCTTCTTTGGCCCTTTAATATGGTAGATGATACTGATTGAGTTTTTCTTTTTAATATTAAACTAGTCCTGCTCTTCTCCCTGAAATGAACCTTATTTGGTCATGGTATATAATTATTTCTATATATTTCTAAATTGTATATTTTTAAAGCAATGGTGTGTCTATAGTCATGTAGATATCGGCCCATATACCCCACTTTTTGTGCTATGTTCTTTATCTAGTTTTGATATCAGAGGAATACTGGACATGCTTTATAATATGATTTTTCAAAAGTTCCCATATTTTCAATTTCCAGAAAAAAATCCTTTTTTAAATGTATGCATTCATTGTTATAAATTTTCCTCTCAGCATTTCTTAAAATTTTTTCAACATAATTATATGTTTTATTTTAATTTTCATTTAATTTAGCTCAAGGTATTTTTAATTTCCCCTTAGAATTCCTCTTTGAGTCTTAGACTATTTAGAAGTAGGTTGTTTAGTTTCCAAGTGCTAGGAGATTCTTGTATCTTTCTGTTATTGATTTTTACTTTAGTTCCATTGTGGTCAAAGAACATACTCTGCAGGATTTCAGTTCTTTAAATGTTTTGAGGTTTGCTTTGTGGCCCAAAATGTACTGACTCCTGCTTTCTTTATTTTCAAACTGCTTATATTGTTATATGTAAAATTAGTTTTTTATAGACATTGCATAATTGGGTAAAGTTTTTTTTAAAACCTATTTATCAATTTCTATGTTTCAGTTGAGGTAGTAAATCATTTTTATTTAATCAAATTACAAATTTGCTGATAAGTATGAATGGACAGCTTAGTATTACCAAATCAAGGAAATATAAAAGTGTGAATGATAAAAATAAGGAAAATAAAATAATTACCCCAGAAGTAAAGTCTTTATTTGAATATTGCTTAATTGATATTCTCAGATATATGTGATTGAGAATATACTGCTTTGTACAATATTACAAATATTTCAATAAAGGAACATCTAAGAACATGAATTGAGTACCTAGAAATAACATCATTTTTATGATAAACAGATCCATAGAAAACTAAGAGATTTTAGGTATATGAGTAACACCTATAATTGCAGTCTTAGAGATCATCAGAGGCTAAGGCCTCTCTGTAATCCCTGTCTATTACTCATGGTATAGGATGCCCTCCAAACCCCCTCAGGGTAAAAGTAAAATGAAGGGTGCATCCAAAAATAGCAAAAATACAAAAAGAGAAAAGGTATGACTAATTGTTTATCTGAGAAGATAGATTCAATAGCTCTAAAATTTGTTTAATAGGGATATCAGAAGGAGAGGGTAAAGAGATGAAAACAATCCAAAACATAATCGAAGATAATTTTCTGAAAATTAAAAAATGGCCCTGAGTGCCATGAGAAAATAATGGAGTGCACCCTACACACATGCACATAAAAATAAGACAGCCTAACTATACATTTTCCTGACAAAAATTTTCATTAAATCAAAAGATTTAAGAAGTCCTAAAGTTTTCAATGACTAAAAGGAGCTTCTGACAAAAAGGCAAGAATCCCTAATATTGGACTTCTAAGTGACAGAAGGGCAATGGGGTAATGCAGTAAGAACTCAACAGAGTCATACTCTTAAATTTACAAGAGAACATGATTTTGAACCTCAATTCTGATGAGTCTTATTTGTATTGTTAATAGAAATCATATTTTCATTAGAGAAAAATATTGAAACTTTTAATATGCTAAGCTCAGAGAATTTACTACACACATAACCCAGAAAACAATTACTTAAGGATGTACGTTAGAGAGCACAAAATGCATGCAAGGCAAATTATTATCATCTATGCTCTTGAGGTTATTTGTATTTACCTTATTTATTCTAAATATTGTACTATATAATGGTGTGCTTCTGTGTATCTCTTTCTAACTTTGTGGTCAGAGATGCCACTTGGGTAGCTTGAAATCAGCTAATGTAGAAATCAGGACTTGATTCAGTGTTTTGTTGTTTGTCTAGATTTAAAGTGGTGGAGAAAATGTAAATAGTGCAGATTAAAGTATGCTGTGTCTAGTGCTGAAGCGGAAAGACGATGCAGACTCCAGCCCGCAGTGTCTGAGTCGTTGTGGATGAAATGAGACATTCACACGGATTACTGAGTCCGGTGGAGGAAAAGGGGCAGCATGGCTTTTCTCTCAAGGGGAGCAAAAGCCTCAGCCTCCGCCTTTACAAGCCTTTGTTGGGTTTCTCCGCGCATTATAAGATGGTCCTTATTTACTATGCACAGGTTAGCTTTAGGTGGTTAGCTTTTACAGAAAACAAAGGAGAGGATGCTGGTAATCACATCACAGAAGAGGGATATTTGCAAATGAAAAGGCAAAAGTGGTTGAACCAGTAACACCCATCCTTGGAAGGTTTAGCATGGATTTTAGAAAGTTACTTTGCAGTAAATGTCCTCAATTCAGGGTGAGGGAGTTTTAGCAAGAGCAAGATGCAAAGAGGCTTAGGCACATTGCAGGTCTGATTCCCTAAGGGAGAACCTATCCATGGGTGTGGGTCCTGTGCATCTCTGAGTGGGAGCTGGGGCCACGCCACGAAGAATGGTCTCCTGTAGAAAGATATTTCATTATAATGAATATAATTAGATTAAGGCAAGAAATAGTCTAACAGCAGATTACAATAAGATTTAACGACAATGCATTTGTTGGGAAAAGGACTACATAATTAGGCTGTAACTCTATTTGTTGAATCATGTTTAGATTACAACCCCAGGTTTTCCACAGATAAAATTGTTTGGCAAAAATCTATGAAAACATTCAATAAAAATTAATAGATTAGAAAGATATACAATAAAGAGCATTGTGTATTTTATTATTATTTGTAGATCACTAACATTTATTAAAACTTATACAAGCATAGGAACGCATATATTTTTTCCCCAAAGAGCCAGTTGTTAAATGTTTACCAATGCACTACTGGTTATGAATGATTTAATTTCCCTTTTTTATGGCCTTCTATGTCTGAATTAAATATACCTTTTACTTTTAAAATCAAGAAGCATATTCTGTTGTATCTACAACAGACTGGCATATAACATAATTTTAGCTTGGTGCTTTGAATTTTTCCAATTGTGATAGTAACAGCACCAGAGTGGTACTGTGACGGTGGCTGTTGAATGTGCTGTCAAGTTCAGAAAGAAAAGTAAAGTTTCATGAGCATAAGTAACATGTACAAGGCCCACTTTATATATATATATATATATATTATATATATATATATACACACACACATATATAATTTTTGTCAGCATAATGTATAGTTATGTGTGTGTGTGTGTGTGTGTGTATTTACTACCCATTACAAACCAACAAAGCAGGCATTTTTGAGTTTTTAAAGATAGGTAGACAGCAAGTTCAGAGGTTTGACTTGGAAAAATTCATATTTCAGGAGGCTAAGGGAAATGGCATTTACCCGATCCTTTTCCTAATCTTAACTAAGCAGGTCCGGAAATGCTATTTTGCTAATATACTGGAATTGAATGACTCAGGGAGATTCAAGCAAAAAAGAGTGAACTATAAATCAGAATTCCAGTGTATTAAGTTAAAATGAGAAATGTGACCATCAACATGAAGTCCTGACCAGCCTTACCTGTGGAAGCTACCTAACTTATCAGACGGGTGTTTCGTAAGTCTGGAATGGGAGCAGGAGTAATCAATTACATTATTTTAATGTATAATAACTTTGTATTTCCATATCCTAATACCTCTATTCCCATAATAGGAATAAACGTGCCATAGAATAGGATATTTGATTGATTTTGATGGAGTTTGCCAGGCCTTGGTAAGTCTCTGTTGTTGAGATTTTTCCCCATAGTTATATTGATACTTGCAATCTTGCTATTTTAGATATCTATGTATTGATTTATAATTTGTCTCTCAAAGATCAACCTTGGTACACTTATTTCAGAGTCCTTTATGTGAGAAGTATGATATTTTCTCCTACCTATTATGGATATAAATCCTTCCATTTACCCATGCCATCCTCAAAGGCTCAAAGAATGTGAGCAGGGAGAGTGGTCACAGATGTTATGTGTATCCATGCGTGTGTATGTGCTACTGTCACTCTGCTGGGAGTGACACATTGAGGGATCTGGTGAGAATTGTCAGGAGCTTATTGTACAGCCTGTTTATAGATCAAGTGTTAGAGACTGGGTACTGCTTCTATGATTCTTATATTCTTTATTTACTTTTGTTCTGAATTCAGATTTTTTTCTTAGCCTATGCTTAATGAATAAAGTAAATTATTGACTGAGATTCATTTTATTATTTTCTGTATTGCTGGGGGCTGAATTAGCTTTTAGCTAGCCAAGCCAAAGTTAATATGCTCGTCCTAGAAATTTCAAAACTGGTACTGATTCACTTGATGGCAGCAAATGTGGAAATCATGAGTTCCGCAGAAGACCTAATAAAAATGTTCATGGGTTTTTACTAATTTTTAAACTATTTATGTAGCCTCTAATATGATATTTTATATATACAGTTGTGAGTATGAGAAATAGAGTTTACAAGACTGAAGAATTAGTAAGAATGGTTGAATCTATATCATCACCAGAAGCCTCATTCAATCAGGATTTGGGCTTCAAGGTCACGAGAATGGGGTGGGTGGTCAGGTATCCACGGCAAGAGCAGCCAAAAAGACCTCTGTGGAAGGGCAGATAAAGTTTGAGTTGTCAAAGTTGTCTAAAACTGAAGGTTATTTAGTGCTTGTCTGAATTATTCCAATCAATTTGAAGCCAAAAGTGGCATTGGAGAATAATCAGAGGTATTTGATACTTAGGCAAAGAGGTAGTCACAGATGGCACATGCACTTTTTCTTTCAACAACACCTCTATTAAAAGGTGTGAACTTTCAGCTACAAAATAAATGTCATGGAGATGTAATGTACAGCATGGTGATTATAGTTAATGCTGTAATATATATTTGAAAGTTGCTAAGAGGGTAGATATTAAACATTTCATCACAAGAAGAAATTGTAAATACGTATGGTGATGAATGTTAACTAGGCTTATTGTGGTAATGATTTTTCAATATATACAAATATCAAATCATTCTACTGAACACATGAAACCAATAAAATGTTACAATCAATTATACTTCAATAATAAAAGAAAGCCTTTTATGACTCTCCAGATAGCATCTTGGGAGAAAGGATCATCCAGAGAAACAGGCATTTTAGATTTCTGGTAGGGATCCAAGCCAATGAACTAATGATATATTTAAAAAATTTAAAAGGCAATTCAGGGGAAGTGAATGAAGAATTTACTATACATATACATTATTAAAGTGATTTTTTAAAAAGTGCTCCCTACTCCTACTCCAAGCATTTAAGATATGCTTTAATACTAATTAATATCATACATTTTCCTTGATATAAAAATCATTGACGGACCCCTGATTGTCTGGACACAGCTTCTATACTTTCTTCTTAGTATTTGTCGGTGATGCCTTAAAAAAAGAATCTGAGTGGAATATAAAATAAAGAAAAAGGCCATCGATGTCTAATCCCACCTGATTTTCTATCCTGTTTTAGATTCAGTTGTCTTCCTTATACCTGTACCTGGCTCTTTGCAGATGCCTCCATCTAGTAAAGTGAGCATTGTGTTGTTTTCTGATCAAAATATAAATCCTTAATATAAAATATAAAGGTATACATTTTACATAACATCAAAAATGGTTAAATAAAACATATTTTAACAAATTTTCTCAACTCTCTAACTTCTAAAGCACCCTAGGACAGTGTGTGTTTGTATGTTTTTGAACTTTATCCCTTGCATTTACTTCTTAGAGTAGACTATTGTCATGGCTAAGATGTCTCAGAAGACATTTGACCTAAGAGTTTTCTCTAAAGTTTTCTTTCAACTCTGCCGATCAGTGATCAGATTTACAGGTCACTCTGTGAAAGACAACTTTATCCATCACTTCTTTGCCTGTTTGTCCTGCTGGAATTATTGGCGACCACTGTTTTAGCCTAGTTATATCACCTTTATTGCATCATTAGTTAGTGCATGAATTTTTAAAAGCTTTAGGTTCTCTCATTGACTTTGAGCTGCTATTCCTATGGTTCACATATAGAGTTTTTTACAACTGAACACTAATGTTGCTAAACATCTTCATGTTTTTAAAGTATCAATTTTTCAAATCCTTAAATAAATTCAAACATGACCAGTCAGGCAAAATGAACTGAGACACTTTTAATAGGTTATATCCCACAAGTTGCTTTGCAGTCAAGGAAAAAAAAACCCAAGATACAAGATTAATAAAGATGCACCTCTATATACTACTTTCTAATTTGAAAATAAATATTTTTTCTACATGTTATTCCTTAGTTATTGAATTAAACCTGTTTTTTAAGAAATGTTCTTCCTGTGGCTTCAACAATTTTATCCTAAGATGTGGCAACCTAATAAAATAGAATGCATACTATATTAAAATCTTACAGACCAAGATTTGTTCTCCACAGTAGTTTTTAAGTAATTATTATCTTCCAAGAAAGGAGTGCTACAGAAATATTGGTAAACAAATCACAGTTCCTGTCGTACAAAAACATGCTGGGGTGGGTGGGGACCGGACAAGGGAACAGGTTCTAACAACTGTCAGCAATAAGCACTGTGGGATATGAAGGTGCAACAGGAATAGAACATGTGGAGAGGGAAATAAGTGTAACTATTAAAGTTTTCCTAGGAGTTATTTCTAAGTTTACATCAAAGAACAATGATATTAAAGTTCTATGTGAAGTTGGTTAAATATTTTCCTATTTGGGAGAATATCATGTGTAAAGCCTGGAGACAATAGAAAGAATTTTGGAAGCTGAATTGATGAAAAAGAGTGGACATATTTAAGATTTTTAGGGAGCTAGATGACCAATCTTATGTGAGGAGTAAAGAACAGAAAGGGGTTAAGAATCATATCAGGATTTCTAGCTGAACAAGGTAAGGGATGGGCCATTCACTGAGATTTATTTCAGCAAAGAGGGAGTTTGGAGACCTAGAAAATGAGAAGAGGATTTTTTGTGGGTGAAAGTTACCAGATTTGAGGAGTCCATGGACATACGTTCAAGTGGAGATGTCCAGTGGTCAGATGGATACATGGGTTTGGGCTTACAGACAGAGCTCTGGTCGATCTGGACAGCATTGTCTTAAGCAGATCTATTCTTCCATTTAAAGCCATGCTAGTGAAGGACATTGTCCCAGGAAACTGTGAAGAAAAGAAAGGTAAGCCTAATCTAAAAATTAATGGACTCCCATGAAAAAAGAAATTTGTGAGGCACAGGATGAAAGATGGCCAGAAAAATAAAAAGAAAAATCTAGGCCTGGCTGTGCTGCTAGCAAGTTGTGTAACCTGAGCTCTTCCCCTAACTGCTTCATCTCAGTTTTTGTTCCTTTAAAAAACAGAGATGTCCACATGTTTACATGTTATTAATTTTACAGCACTTTTTATAAACAGTAGTGCATATTATGGGCTGAACTGTGTCCCCTGCCCTCCCATTCATATGCTGAAGTCTTAATGCCCAGTAATTCAAAATGTAATTCATATAGGATCTGTAAAGAAGTGATTAATTTAAAAGGAGGCTCTTAGGGTGGGCCCCCATCCCATATGACTGGTGTCTTAAGTAGAAGAGGAAATTTGGACACACAGAGAAACACCAGACACATGTATCCACAGAGAGAGGGCATGTGAAAGCACAGGGAGAAAGCCAAGCCAAAGAAGAAGCTTTCAGAATGGAGCCAACCAGGCTGACACCTTGATGCTGGCTTCTAGCCTTTAGAACTGTGAGGAAGTAAGTTTCTGCTGTTAACCACCCAGTCTATAGTATTTGTAAAGGAAGACCTAGCAAACTAATTCAGATTTTAGTATTGAGAATGGGGTGCTTCTATAATAAATAAAAATGTGGATATGATTTGGAACTGGGTAATAATAGGTGGAATCTGGAAGTGTTTTTGAGGTACATTTTAGAAAAATTCTGGAATGCCTTGAAGAGATTGTTGGTAGAAATATGAATAATAAAATTGCTTCTGATGGACTCTCAGACAGAAATAAAGAACATGTTATCAAAAACTGGAGGAAAGGAGATCCTTGTTATAAAATGGCAACATTGCATTCTGCTGTTTTGTGGATATTTAGCTGAGGAGATTTATAAGCAAAGTAGTGAAGCTCCTGCCTGATTTCTCCTTGCTGCTTATAATAAAATATGAGAGGAAAGAAATAAATTTAAGAAGAAATTGATAAGTAAAAAATGAACCAGAACTTGAAGATTTGGAAAATTCTTAACCCATTCATTTTGCAAAAAATAAGAAAGTGTGTTCTAGAAAGAACATCAAGGGTATGGCTGGACAATCCTTTATTAAAAGGAGATTATGGACCTATCAATCAACCAGCTTGATTCTGCCAGTTTGGACTGAAGCAGAAAGAGACAGGACAAAATGAAGGACAGATAAGGCAGCTCAGAGGTTGGCAAGGCTGCCACTATGAGCCAAGAGGGTACAGGCCCTGGGGCAGGGGCTGTCTGCTGCCAAGGGTCTCTGCCAAAGGTCACAGATGTGGGGCTACTCTGCTTGGCCTTGAGGTCAGAGCATCAAGTGAAAAAGTATTAGTCTTGAGCCTTAAAATCTAATAAAATTAGTCTAGCTAGAGATTTTAGTCCTCCTTGGGACTAGCAATGCCTTTTTTCTTTTTTATTTATCCCTTTTGTAATGGGAATATTTATCCTATATCTGTCCAACTGTTGTATTTTGGAGGCAGATAACTATCTGGTTTCATAAATTCACAGCTGTAGAAAATTGTTGCCTTAGGATGAATCATCAACTCACATTTGATTTAGATGATATTTAGACAACATTTTGGACTTAGGAGTTGTTGATGGAGTATGTTAAGACTTTTGGAATATTGAAATGGGAGTGAATATATTTTTCATGTGAGAAGAAGGTACCCAGAGAGTAGTGTTATGGACTGAGAGCATCTTCCAAAATTTATATATTGATGCTATAACCCTCTGTACCTCAAAATATAACAGTATTTAGGATTAAGAAGTTTTAAAATGTGATTAAGTTAATATGGGGTCTTTGGGTGGACCCTAGTCCAATGACTGGTACCTTGGCAAGAAAGAAAATTTGGAGAGAGGGAGAGAGAGACCAGTTGTGTGCACACATAGAGAAACAAACCTAGTGATGACAGAGGGAGAACGCAACCCTCCCTCTGATAGATGATGAATAACATCATCTGTTATTTCTCAGACTTTGTATGGTAAAGAAATGATGAAACACTGAATCTAGAAAATAAATAAATAAGGTTCTTAATAAAAGTGAAATACTCTGATTTTCCCTATCTATTTTCTTAATTTTTTTTCTTTTATGTTAGTGAAGGAAAGATTGAAAAAAGTTAGATCAGGTTGATATTTAAGGCTTTCTAGAGTAAAATGCTTCCAGTCCAGCTCTTTGCTCTCTCTGGTATATATTTTTACTACCTCCTCAATTTCAATTGACAATGTTTTCAATTCTCAAGGAAACTCTTCCCTTAACATCTAAGACAAAGTCTGTTTCACTTTCTACCTCTTTGAACTTACTTTCTTAATAACCTTCCAAGATTTCTCCTTCTATCAAACCTGGGTATGTCCTAAAGACTTACATAATTTTACCAATCTTTTATACATAGTTCCTTCCCTCATCACTGTGGCTATGTCAACTCAAATTTATGCCTCCCATTAAGTGTTTGTTTAGTTAAAGTAGTTACAGAACTATAAATCTCTGATTTATCAAAATTTTAATAAGTTAACTTTTATATCAGATTCTATTACCATGGTTTTTACATAGAAAAATAATCGATGATTTCTAAAAATGACTATTTTTCTCCTCGGTAGGCTATAAACTATCTACTGTTAATTGGTTCTGTATCCATATATGCATGATAATTAAACATTTAAATATCTACCCTACCTTCTTGAATCTATAGTTTCATTAACAACTTCTGTTTATTTAAAAATTTAAATGTTCTTATTCACATATGAAAATGTAAAGCACAGTCCAAACATTGTCCTCTAGATTTAAAGTTTGAACATTACCCACTTGAATATGAATTTGGATTGCCTGTGCAGACCTTAAAAAAGAGTTGCTATTACCCTACCTTAAGAAAATTTGTTCTATAGGAACAAATACCCCAGTGACTAGTGAGATACTGTAATGGTTTGAAAAACAAGGTCTAGACCCTGCACAAGTTACTGCAAAAAATGGTTATGGTTTTGGGGTAAAAAGCACAGGTTCTGGGGCCAAATGACTTTGATTCACGTATCTTATTAGACATGTGACTTTGAGAAAGTTTCTTAAAAAAAGAGAAAGTTCCTTAACTTCTGTTGCTTACCTGAAACAGGGATAATGGTACAAATATCTCATAGTAAATATTAAGATAACAAAGTATTAACACTACCAGTATACACCATGCACTCAGTCATCACTCCTGCCTGAGCAGTCAGCCAAGCAAAAATCCTCTCTATTTTTTTACTTTTTATAAATGAATAAAATAAGCAATAATTTCAGAGGCCATTTGAACCTTCTTAAATGTAATGTTTCTTTACTTATATATTTTTAATTATGAATAATAAAATATTAAACCTAATGGGATTTTATGTATATTTAAATATGAGGATATGGATATTTAATCAAATAGCAAAAGCTGTTATTGTCAAAAGGCTGTTCTACATACATGCATTGACTTTTATAAAACAGCTAACATCAGGAACAGGCACTCTGGCATGCTAAAAGAAATGGCTCTTTTATAAAACCAAGGATTAAGTCTTTTTTTTCCTGCCATCTACTCTTTGAGCTTGATTAAATAATAACATTTCACAAAACCTCAGTTGTTTCATCTTTAAAGTGGAGAAAGTAAAATCTCTATCGGAGTGTTGTTAGAAATAAAATAACATGAACGAGGGCTACCAAGATGAACACCAGAGACTGGGTGCTTCAAATGCAGAAATGTATTTCCTCACAGCTCCAAAAGCTAGATAACCATAGTCAATGTGTCAGCAGGCTAAGTTTAACTACATGGTATTAATTACATTGGTTTTATTATTTATCATCTTTTTTTGCATATTAGGTTAATATGTAAAACTGATTATAGATTGTGTTTGGAGATGCATGACATATAAATGAGAATAGTATTGGAGAGAAGATAAAAGAAAAAAAAGCTTACATTTAATTTAGGGTGAACAACCACTCCAGTTTGTACAGGTCTGTCCTGCCTTTAGCACTGAAAGTCTTGTATCCTGAAAGATCCCTCAGTCTTGGGGCAAATTTGAACAGTTAGCTATCTTGACTCTTGATCAGCAAGTTCTCAAAATCAAAGTTCAACATCTGAAGATCTAGCTAATATGCTTTTCCCCTAAGGTGCTTTCTCTGATCTCCCTAGGCAGAACTGTGTGATTTCTCCTACACATGCTTCTGCAGGACTGCATTTGTACCTCATACTGATGTGCACACAGGCACACACACTCACATACACAATCTTGAATTAGACATTTGTACAAAATGTCTGATTCCCCATTTAGCTTGTAACGCACTTATAATGATGAACCATGTGTCATGCTGTTATTTCACCTGCAGCATACCATACTCTGCCTGTTGCTTAAAAATATATTCTCTTCAGTGTGACAAATAAATGAATGTATAGAAATACAGGCACACTAAAAACTCTTGCCATGGCGGAGGGTCTTTTAATTAAAGAGACAAAAGCTGTTGTATGTTTGGAGCTCATCGTCTTCTCACTTCACTATAGGATTTACTGTTAGGCTCCAACCATCATCCTTACACAGTGCGAACTAAGACCCTGGGGACACCGGAGAGAATCTGCACGTTGTTTGGGAGACTAAAAGAATAATGGATATTTTTGTGCAAGTGGCCTTTAGCAATTTCCTCTGTCTGTTATCATGAGAATGAAGACAAATTTATTTCTCTGCTCTGGCAGACTTCTATGTAAAGGATATTTTGCAAATAAAGATAATGTAGAGAAATAATACGTCATTTTTAATTAAGTGTGGTAATGAGTACAAAAGAAGTGAACAAAACAAACCTAGTAGAGTATTCAGTGATGTTTTAAGCTTCTAGCATTTTGGTCCAGGAGACTTAAATATGGGATGGTAATTCAATTATAAACTGACATGTAATCTTCAAGAACTGTTACATTTGTGTGAAAAGTTGATCACAAAATAATTTTCCAAAGGAAACTGAGAGCCATGAATTTTCAGATTTTTTTCTGAAATGCATTTTGCTAATACAATTTACTTCAAATAAACTTCCCCAGTGGAGCTCAGATCACTGATAAATGTTTAAGTCTGTAAAATGTTAGTTCCATTGACCATCCATTAAAATTAGGCTAAATTAATACTGAGCTCTGACATTTAATATTTAAGTTATTTGATAAGCCTTCTTGTTTTTTCTCATTCCCAAAAGAGACCATGAATGAGAGATGAGCTTTACTACTCAGTCTTCCTTGTAGCATTAGAACACGCCGACATCTTATTTTTCAGGCAAGGTCTTAAATGTTCATAGTAATAGGAAATTTTTAATGATGTCTTATCTAGTAGTACAATATTTTAAAGCCCATTCTAATTCCTGGATAGAAATTAACTCCAAAAATAAATAAGTTATTTGCTTGTATATCAGGCAAAATAGTTATAATATATTAATACTTTTTTCCCATTGTCAGAAAGATTCCTACAATATGATGAACCATAGTTAGTAAGGTTTTTTAGATTTTGTTCATCAATATACTGAAATCTAAAGACCCAGAAGACTCTACTACACTGTCACCTGAGCTATTAAAGTAGGCCAGCACTACTCAAACTCCACTACTTAGCTTAATACAAAATAGTTTTCCTTCTTAATGTTAATGGCTTCACAACTAAAGAATTCATAGCACACAGGGGAATTCATGTGGCCCATGGATGAGATGAGCATATAATTTATCATCCAATTCTACCCATAACTAACCCCTTTGAGAGGATTTAGGATATAAAAAGCTTCTTAGCAGAAGAGAAATATTTTGAAATAAAATGTTTTATAAAATATTTTATACTTTCCTCTGCATTGTGAGTACATCTACAGTGGAAAAGGCAGTTTATTTTGTATTTGCTTTGCTGCAAGGGAATGAATAAAAAGTGTCAAACTCATTTCTGTCATTAGGAGATAGTCATTTTGACTTAGGAACTTTGAAAAGAATGAAACTGTTGTACTATTTCCAGACTTCCACCGGACTTTCGTTTTAGAAAAAAATAGATCCTGGTCATGAGAGGACAGAGACTCTTCACACTGGTTTGAAGGAAGTGTAGAGGGTAAGGGGTGAGCTTTGATGAACTTCTCTTCCTGTGACAGAGGCACTTGCTCCATGAAGTCTTAGACGACAGACCCTCTGACTGGATGGCAGGAGAATGGATGTGTTTGTGAACACGCAGAGGGGCGTGTGTACGCCAGACCCTGAATGCACTGAGAGCACAGTAAGGCATCTTTGTGCTCAAGTTTGGCATCAGAGCAACAGAAACATACAACTTCAAGAAGTCACATGGGCTTCGACAAGTGTTGTTCAATATTAAGCCAAGATGACGTCTTCTAGATCACCTAAAACCTAAGAGGAAACCCCATAAAATATGATTTGACTGCATTTACCAATAAAGTAGACAGTGGCATTGAGTAGATGTGATTTAGAGACATTAAGAGTCTAATGAATGTTATGCTTGCTACACACTCCTTATAAAAGTGTAAGGAGATTTTTATAAGGCTCTGACTTATTTTGATTATTCACATTTATTAAATTGATTTGTGTCTACATTACTCAGTTTGAGGTTTTCTGTTTTCGTTGTAAAATCAATTTCAATATTCAATATTGATTGCCCACCATAACTGGATGATCAGGTCCTACACTATTATTTTTCCCTATTCTCAGAAAATAATCTACTGACCTTGGTTTAAATGGATTTGGCCTTGGAAGACATCATGATAACCTAGGATTTTGGAATCTTGATAGTACAACTAGCATACTACAGGCAAAATCACAGCTGTTGTAGCTGCTTCTGATGCCAGAGATTACTTATCTCCAAGTACCAGGGAACAAATAGAACAGATGGTCTAATGTATCTCCAACAAAAAACTTTTAGAAGTAACTGCTAAATTTTGCTTATGGTCATCAGAAATAAGATACCTAGGTTGAGGTTAAAAACACTTTTATTTCATCCTCAGCATTTAAACAGAAAGAAAACTGTTTTACATGCAAGCTTTTGAAAGGCTTGAGCCATGTTTATGTAATCCTAAAACAATTACCAGGTGCAATTGTCCTTGTTGAGAATGTTATTATCAAACGTTAACTTTTGACCAAAACAGTAAAAAATGAAATCATGCCAATTTTCAGTAGCTAAAAATGCTTAGACCCTGAATTTCTATGCTTCAGAACTTTTACGGCTGTTGTTTTTTTTTTCCCAGTTCCGTGATGGTGATGGGCAGTGTATGTGGGTTCTGACCATCTCTCAGGAGCATTTTCTCCCTATGCTTAGGGTACGCCTCGCTAACTTTATTGTGCCATACAGTCTTCCAGTGTTTAAAACTTTGAATTGTTTGAGAAGAATAATATGAACACAAGTTTCCTAAAGTGTTAAGAAAAAAAAGAGGAGTGCTTCCAATCTGGGCCAGTGTTTGTTTATCCCTTTAGTAACACAAGACATTTTTTGAATCCTTACTGTCTGTCACTGGGATAGAAACTTCAGTTTGGGTGTGTGTATCTGTGTGCTTTTCATAACTTTTATTGATGGCCATACAGTATACAAGTGTTAATATTAGTCTATTAATTAATTTTTGACAGTTTAAATTAGAAATATGATTATTATGATAGAAATAAAATGCTGAAAAGGGCTAAACAGAAATTTTGACAACATATCATGGATGTATGTCTGCACTTATTTTTTCCATGATATGCTTTTTGGATATCTGTTGTTTCTGGCTGCCTCTATCTGTCTGTCTGTCTGCCTATCTATCCGTCTACTCATTTACTTATCATTCCACCTTTTGGAAACAGTTCCTGTTTTTCTTAGAAAATCTCTCCCTAGACATGCTAAGCTGATGTGTATTGATGGATATGTGACTATCAAACCATCCCATCGCTTTGGCTACAGGTTGAGCACATCAGTCATGCCTAGTCTTAGAGTCAAGAGGGTTGGGTTGGCCAGAAGAATAAGTATAAGTCTAGATTTCTGGCATCTATCTAGGTTCTATGAAGGAAGGTATACCTGAAAATAGAGTCAATAGAAAAAAAAAAGTCTGAGCTGAAAAAAGAAGAAAATAAAAGCATATTTCAATGACATCATTTGAATATCCCAATTTGGCCAACTCTGAAGACTTTCCCACACTGGACTTTTTTGTTACTATGATCCAATACATTAAGATTCAATTTATATATGGTTTAAGGTTTATGTGTCACAATATGAGTTTTTGTTATAGACTGTGTCCTTAAATGGTTGTACAACCTTCACTAAACACTATGCCTCAGTCCAGCATCTGTAAAATAGAAATAATATTAGCTACCTAGCATAAATCTAACCCTGATTTCCCCCTATAAGTTGTCCATTTTGAAAACCTCTATTTCAATAAGTGATAACTAGCCTTTTAGTTGTTGTAGAGAAAACTCAGAGTTAAAATGCTTCAACTCATATTTGACTCTTCTTTTTCTCTTCTTCACATGCAATTCACCAGAAAAATCTGTCCATCTTTTTTTATTGATATATGTATATGTTTATATGTTTATGGATATATATTCATATATATACATCCAAAATATATATCCATGGATATGTGTGTGTGTATATATCGGTCACAGTTACTTCTCAGTTCTTTTATTTCTACAGGTCTGATCCAAGACATTATTTTCACTTGTATCACTGCAGTAGACCTAGTACTGGCCTTTTGGGGTCCTTCTTCTCTTGTTATTCTCCCCAAAGTAGTCACAGAAATTCTTTTAAGATATGTCAGGTTGGACTAAAATACACATGTTCTTCAAGACCCTAGACCTTTGGCATTGCTTTCTAAGAGGAATTCTGGAGAAGTATGGGGTATGTTACTATCACAATGAAGGGGAGTAGAGGCTGTCCACTTGCTTCTACTGAGCCAGACTGAAGGATCCTTGAAGTCCTGCATCATGTGGGGTATTCCTGAATAGCCCTGTTCCTTCCTCTGTTTTGAAATGGAATAGCAATTTCATAAAAATTAAAAGCCTATTTGTATTTTTGAGATTAGAAACTAGTTCTATTTGACATATAATGAAATTGTTTTCTAACTGTTTTAATACACTAAATTTTTCAGGAATACTATTATCAAGCTGTTTGATAACTAATAATGTTCAAAACTTTAGAATTCCACATCTTGATAGTATTTCAGTTGTCAATGCAATTCTGTTTGTATCTGTGGCTATTATAAAGAGAGGGGTTCTGAATCTGAGAGGGATGAGGTGTGTTGCCTTACACGATTTCAATTTCATCCAAGCTTCACCTCCTATTGTCACCTTAGCATAAATTTCTGCTTCTCTCTCCCTCATTCACTCTGTTTAGCTCCAGCTGCACAATCTTCCTTAAAAATGGCAGACACAGTCCTTTTGCCAAGCATGTTGTCCCCTCATTAGCCAATGTCTTACTCCCTCATCTCCTTCAGGTCTTTACTTACATATCACCTTCTCACTGATCACCCTTATAAAATCACACTGCCCATCCCATTTCAGAATTCCATCTTCTTTGCCAGCATTAATTTTCTCTGCAGCACATTTAAACATCTGATCTGCCATGTATTTATTTGTCTTTTGACCAGTTTCATTATTTAAAATGTAAACTTAATGAAGGTGGAGGCACAAAAGTTTGTCTATTTTGTTCACCTCTATATTTCAAGCACATAAAATTACACAGTCTTCCCTCCAAATGTTAGACATTAACAGATATTTCTTGAGTGAATAAATAAATTGATGATTGATATTGCATGGAAAACACTTACAGCAGTACCGAGCACACCGTCAGGCCTAAAATGATAAATTATTGTTAATACCAAATTCTATTTTGTTTAAGGCCAGATTGTATCAAGTATTGACACTGTTATTGACATAGTCCTAATCCATAAGAAAGCCCAAAAGACAATATACCTATTTAAAAATTAATAATCTTATGACAACAGAGGAACCATTAAGAAAACATATTCAGAATGCTAGAGAATTGTGTGCTTCATTAGGTTCATAACTTAAATATAAAAATCTGAGATACTACCTGTTATTAAAAATATTCTTAGTAAGAATCAACATAGGACTCAGATGTTTCGATTAATAGATGATTTATATGATACTGTTTCACAACTGGTAGTATATTGATAACAGGAGGTGAATGGGCTATGAAACAACAGAAGTAGTCATTCAGGAATAAAAGCATTTTATTTTCCCTATGATGAAGAGTTATTGCAGGGATCTATCTCTGTATCTACCCATTGTTTTATATGTTGAAAGAAAGCATAATAAAACAGAATTGAAAGATGTCCAAGTAGAAAGCAATTTCACTACAGCAGATGATGCAGTTAGGAGTATAGCAAAATAATTTCAGTTAGCAGGTCAAAAACTGAGAAAAACTTCAAATGTGTTGGGGACTGCTCTGTGTGGTTTCAGAGACTGTACCCCCATGAGAGCAGCCTGTGAAAGGAGGTAGTAAGTCTCCCTGGGTAACCAAGTAGCTCAGGTGGTAGGCATGCCCTTACTCTGACACCTAGGGTTCCTATGGGAATCAGGACTGAAATGTACATTTTATCCTTTGAAGCTTGTTTTGCTTAACAATAGCCCTATTGATATAAATCAGAAGTTTAAGTTCAAGGCATCAGGAGTAAACTCCTTATCTCATGCAACATGTCTTAAAGACCATCTGGCATCAGCATGACTAATAGACTCTGATCTATGACAAATCTCTGTGTTCCTTCAATTGTTGTCTATAGATAATACCTGTTTCTGTATGACTACAACCTTTTGACATTGATTGATGAGTTATGCACGTATGCTGTATACCTCTACACATAACATTAACAATAAAAGCCATTTGGGAGGAGGAGTTGGGACATTCCCCACTAGAGGGAAGAGCTACCCTCTTTCCTGCCAGAATAACATGATTGTGTCTGGGACAACTTAATTCTCATCCGCAGTGGCTGGGAGAGCTCTGTGGGATGGATTCATCGCATACAAATGAATGTGAAATGTTGTGCAAGGAAGAAGGGAAGTGTTCCATAAAAAGTCAAAGCAATATATTAAAGACATACAAAAAATACATTAGAATGGGTCAGTCCTTCTTAGATCAGGTGTAGTATGATAAAAGAATGATCATAGAAAAAAATTGCAATTATGTTGTTTGCAAGAAAAAAGAGAAAAAGCAAGAATATTTATAAATGACAGAAATGATCATGATACATTTGAGGTATTGGATTTGAGGAAAAAGTTTCTTGTATGTCAATCACATGTCAATAAAGTTGTTTTAAAAAAGAACTACACATAACCTTGGCTGGTGTAGCTCAGTGGATTGAGCATGGGCTGCAAACCAAAGGGTCACTGGTTCAATTACCGGTCAAGGCACATGTCTGGGTTGCGGGCCAGGTCCCTAGTTGGGGCCAAATGAGAAGCAACCACACATTGATGTTTCTCTCCCTCTCTTTCTCCCTCCCTTCTCCTCTCTCTAAAAATAAATAAATAAAATCTTAAAAAAAAGAAATATACATAAGCTCCAATTGCCTGCATCAAATTAAATATTCCATAAGTTTATTTTTTTTTGTAGATTTGAATATTGGAACCATACCAAGTATTGAATAAATTAATCCATAACACACATGCTTGTTTAGCAAAATTTAATGAGTAACTGTTAATTATTAGGAATGCAATTTGCAAAGAAACTTAAAACTTAAAAAAAAAAACATTTAGGAAGTTCGAAATAAATAAAAATATTTATTAGTTGGGAGAAAATATATCAATGATAAAAATCTTCTTAAATTAATGCATAGATCCAATGCAATTATTATCAAATTTTTACAGGATTTTTCATGGATACTTAGAAGTAGTTCCTTAAACATGTAAGATAAGCAAAATATTAAGAGTAGCCAACACTCTGGAAAGGAAAGAACTGATAAGGAGATGTTTTCTCTCAGACAAATAAACACTTTTAAGTTGGGAAAAATATATAAGATTGTCCATATCAGCCTTGTTTTAATACAAAGAAAAATAATTGATATCCAGTTTCCAGGTCCTAGTTCCTTAGTAGTCACATCAATGAGCGCCTGTTTGAGGATGTTTGGCAACTTTAGTACTCCAGCAAATTCCTGATGATCAAGTATCAGTTTAACTATTATAGCTAAAAGGGCTTCTGGAGTATTGTATTAACTTTAGTTGTGTGTGTGTGTTCATACTTTTAATTGCATAATTGTGCTTTTCTTGACATCAGCCCCTCACAGGATGAAACTATCTATTTTTTGTTATGTCCCCATGCATATTTTTATCATTTGGCATCTATAATACTTTGTCACTAAGTATTTGGGATTATTCAGAGGCATTGTGAGTGTGTTTAGCCCTTGCTGTGTTTTCAAATAGCAAACTGTATTGCATCAAGGTCTATCTTGGTGGGTTAAATGTGGAACTGAGTTAATTATGTTATGGAACGTCACATGAATGACAGCCCAGATTTTTAGGGACTGACATGCTGAATAAGAGTATAAGATGAAGATAGAAACTGTAGTGTAATTTTCAGGGACGTGTGATTGAGATTAGAGTATTTTTTCACTTTGACCATCACTGTGAGGAACTTGATACCTTCAACAACTGAACCAGGTAACTCAGGAGTAGGTACAAGGTCAAATGTGCCAAATAAATCAAGGCAGTTCTTAGTGAAGTAGATTTTATAGAATGCTCATTTTAATAGGCCTTCCCCATTGTATGAGACCATTCTGCATGGCGTGGGCCTACCTCCCACTTGGAGATGCACAGGACCCAGGCGCACGAATAGATTCTCCCTTGGAGAATCAGGCCTGCAATGTGCCTAGGCCACTTTGAGTCTTGCTCTTGCTAAAACTCTCTCACCCTGAATTGAGGACATTTACTGCAAAATAACTTTCTAAAATCCATGCTAAACCTTCCAAGGATGGGTGTTACTGGTTCAACCACCTTTGCCTTTTCATTTGCAAATATCCCTTTTCTGTGATGTGATTAGTGGCATTGGCTCCTTTGTTTTCTGTAAAAGATAACCGCCTAAACAGAACCTGGGCATAGTAAATGAGGACCATCATGTAATGTGCTGAGAAACCCAATAAAGGCCTGTCATGGCAGAGGCTGAGGCTTTTGCTCCCCTTGAGAGAAAAGCCATGCTGTCCCTTTTCTTCCACCAGCCTCGGTAATCTGTGTGAATGTCTCATTTCATCCATAATGATGCAGACACTGCAGACTGGTGTCTGCATCACCCCATAATTAATGATAAATAGAGTGACTCCTGAGAAAAGAAACATAATAAATAGGAAATGTGAGAAATTACATGATTTCTTGATGTCCATTAAAAAGAGTGCAGAATTTTAAATGTTGGAGCCCATAACTTGTATGTGTTTAAACAACACGCTAACATGCCTTGCTGGAGATTTACTCTTCTAACTTGAGTACACTTAAGGCCAATGGAAACAAAGATTGCTTCTCATTTCCCAGTGGCCACAGGAAAACAACTTTGAAATTCAGAAATGGCATCATAAAATAACATTGAAAAATGGATGGCAGTGGAAACATGACAATATTTAGAAATATGGTTAAGATGGGGGAAAATAAAAGCTATCTGATAGTAATGTGAAAAATTGTCTACTAAAGAAACATTTAAGTCCAATGATGTCACCTTCTAGATATCCTCTAGCAGTGGAGGTAACTTACCCAAACATGCTAGACGTTTTTATATTTTTGGGAGGAGAGTCAGGGTAACTGCCTAAAAATCTCAGTTGCATCAGGATCTTGTGTGTGCATAGTTCTGTTTTCATGAACATATGCGCAACAGTTTATTTAATCCATTTGATAATAACTTATGCCCAAATATTATTGTATTATCCTCTCAATATTATAAAATCATATTATAGCTAAATATGTATGCTAATTTATCTATGAATATTCCAAGTAATTACAGATTTTAAATTACTTAGAGGAATTTTCATTTCTTGCATTTTTAATTTTATTTATTTATTCTGAAGTTCACCTCAGTTCCAGAAAATGGGCTTTCTTCTTTAAGAATTCATTTAATATTTATTATAGTGAATAAATAACAATAATTGTTTAAGCCAGGTGCTATAGAAAGATACTGGAAATTAATCCAACAAAGAGGTCTACCAAGATCTATATACTCCTTAGGGTTCAATTTCAGACAGCTTCTATTTCATCCCAGCTTTCTGTCTGCTAGTCTCTAAAATTTGTGCCAAGTTCTCAAAGATGAGCTCTTAACTGTGATCATTTTAATGTGAAGCAAGAAGCAAGATCATTTTAATTCCTCCTTTAAGACAATAAACAATCTTCAAATTATTTTAACAAAGTTCTCATTATGGAATATTTTGGACTTTTCTATTTTGGTTTCCTTCAACTTATAACTATTATTACTTTTTATAGTTTACATGATGGAAAACATTAAAAACTAATGATGGCACTGATCTATTATATACTAATTGCTATTTGTCAAGAATGGGACATTTTTCAAATTATTTTAAATACTGAGTCACACTATTGTTTTTTCAACATTTTATTGCCATTTATGTGACTTCACACTAATTAGTATTTTTTTAAAAAATTGAGATGCGTGCATCAGCTCTGAGGCTGTCTCTCATAAAGTTATTGCAATGTGAACATTGTTTGTTTCTAAGCAACCTGCATACTTTGTGTATCCTTGGTGATAAAATTACCTGCTCTTTTCTATAAAGACATTAATAAGTACTTGGAATTTTGACAGAAACTATGTCAGATTTTAATTATTTGGACCTTTTAAATTAGCCTTATGAGGTTTTCCTAATTATTTTCCATTGACTTATTAAAATATTTCTTGAGATTCCAATAAGTATTAACACATTTTAACACAATTAACTACAATAGTTTCTGTTATGACTTGTTTCTTCTGTCTTTTGACAAAGATTCTCTCCTTTACCAAAATATGAGTCAGTCTCCTCTGTGTCTTCTTTCTGACTAGTCCCTGACCTTTGGTTTTATTCTTGTCCCATTTACTCCAGTTTTAGCAAGTATCCTGCTGGATCCATTTACTGAAAATCCTCCACCCTTGATAGCTATCTCCCTGGTCTGCCTTCATCAGGAATCTTGACAGGCTTGATGTTTTCTCTTGATGAACGCCCCCTAGCCTTGATGATTCCTCTTAGTGATTTTTCACCCACTGGCCTCCACCCTGCTTCTTCCTTAGAAATCTCTTGCGCTTGTATTTGTAGTGCAGCCCAATCCCTCTCCTCTACTACAAAACTCATTGTAGTTCTCTTAAATGAAGTCTGGCTTAATGACTTTAACAAGTGTCATGGATAATTTTTAACATTTTCCAAGGGACTCTTGGAATTATAATTTAAGTATTTGCTTAATGCACAATACCAACAATTATTATCTAAGGTTTATTTCCTACCTCAGTTTTTATCTACTTCACTTCATCAACCCCATATGAATTCAAACACAAACTTCATTACTTCAAAGTGCTGTTTAAGAAGGGCACCAAGATCATGTGGTGCCCCACCAATTCACGGTCTTCAGCTGTGCTGTGTCCACATCTCTCTCTACCAGCAATCTTTCTGGTTGACTTACTCAGATCACACTTCTATTCTATTAGGAATTATCCTAAGCTTCTACCTTTTCTTCAGGTTGAAAATTCTATAAGGTCTCCTCTCTTATCTCACATAAACATCACTTTGTTCTTGAGTCACAGAACTAACAGGGGTCATCAAGGGAAAATTCTTTCTGTATCCTGCATATTCTGGAATGAATATTAATTGGCATCTGCTATTCCTCCTGTCTCAGTGTAACTGTGGATTTCCACCCATTTGATGACAATACTTTTCCCAGTGTTCTCAATATCACTCCTCCTAAGGCATCTCATATTTCAAAACCTTTAACTTTTTCATTCTGTCTTTATTGACTAAACCCAGAAATTTTAGACTGATGATTCTCTTCTGGGAGTATTACATGAAGCATATGTTAAAATTATACATACTTTTTCTGTAAGTGAATAAAAATCTTTTTACTATCTATTGTAAGTGTTTTCCTTAGCAATATAATACTTTCTTAGGTGTGGTGTTTCAGTTAAGCTTGACTTAAAAAGTAACTTACAAGTGACTTTACTTATGACCAACACATTTCCGTCTAGGGTCATAGCTTCAAAATCATTTACTGAGTTAGAACTTGTATTTTAATAGCTCCCCCCTGGGATTCATATGTATTTTAAGCTCAAGAACTACTGATCCAGGACACTGGTTCTCAATGCCTGCTATACATTTGAATGTCTTAAAAATCTCTCTAAAATTAGTACCAATGCCTAGAATCTTTTTGAACCTACTTAGATCAGAATCTTGGAAAATGGTAAGACCCATATTTCTTGCTCTCCTTTTTCTCTCTCTCCCTCTTTTCATTATTTCTTTCCTCCTTCTCTCTCACTCCCTCCCTTCTTTCCTTCCTCCGATCCTTTTTTCCTTCCTCCTATCCTTCCTTCCTTCCTTCCTTCCTTCCTTCCTTCCTTCCTTCCTTCTTTCTTTCCTTCTTACCTTCTATCTCTTCCTCCTTTCATCCTGTACCCATTCATTCTTATTCTCCCTTCCAAAGTTTCTCAGGTGGAATTCTAATGAGCAGCCAGAGTAGAAAGCAATCAGATTATTAATGATTGAACTATGCAGTGTTTTTACTCTGCTATTTATTACCTATGCCACCTACACAAATTAGTTACTTTTTTCTGTTTTTTTTTTTACTGTATCATCTGTTAAACTGTAATAATAATATCTACCTCAAATAGTTGTTTATAAGCACAGTGCTCAAGACAGTGTCTCATAGAAATGACTTTCACAAAGTAGTAGCTTTAATTGTGATTGGTGAAAGTGGAGTTCTTGTGATATTGCAAGAAAAATAATTTCCTGAGACCTGTACAAGAAGATGGAGTTCTGTGGCAAATTTTATTGATGATATATACAATTAAGGAGTTTCCCACCTGACTTCCCAATGTCTCACTTCCATTTGTCTCACCATAGAAAAGGTACAACTTTGTCTTCAGTAGAGCCAAATAAAAGCCACTGGCCAGAGACCCTGTATCATGTTAGAGCTCAGTCCAGTCCAGCATCCAGCTTGTCTAGCATATGTTTCCAGCTGTAGTCCATCATTGGTACTTTGGTATTCAAGCTTCCTCCTGGGTCCTGTGTATGGGGTCCATTTGACCATGGGCTGCATGGCTGCTAAGGCCACATGGCTATGGAGGGAGGACATGCATTGCATGTCCAGAGAGAGACACAGAGATAGAGATCTTCTTTGTTCCATTGGATTATATTAGCTTGGACTTGTAAAATACCAGCAGATTTTCCAAAAGAACTAATTTCCCAGGCTTTCATGGACTTTGGATAGCTTATACCCTCTAGTTAGACTGAGAAGCCTGTATGGCCCAGCACCCTCTGTGCCCCCAAATATTCCAGTACCAGAGGGAGGGAGGCTGGAGTGTTAATCCCCTTTGCGGAACACAATACTGTGCTCCCCTGACGTGTGAAGAGCTGTAGCTTCCTGGTAAAGCAAACAGGCTCATGCTCCCCAGTTTATTAAGCTCAATGTCTAGTATCTCCTTTTGTTCCTCTTTCTTCTATTAATAATTAAATACTTAATACAATTATTGAAATTATATCATGCTTATTTATTACATAAATTTGGTTTATTAAATAAAAAGACTTCTGGTTTTTCTTAAACTTCAAGGCTTTGCATCAATTTAATCTGATTCTAAGACTTTAAGACTTAACAAAACAGCGATACTTATTCTTATAGACTTAAAGATCCATCTTACAGACTCCTATATTGCTGCAGTATGTGATTTTTTTTAAAGTCAAAGAGCATTATAACACGTTCTCTGGTAATCTCTGGAAAAGGCCATCTCTTGCCATTTAAAGACTTTTCAACAACTCCTGCTCACTTTTATGAGCCTTATTTGTCTGTCTCTTTCCATTTTGGTGAAATAATTAGAGCTGTGTATTTCATATCTTTGGCAGATACAGGGACAAAGTAGATTTTCTGATTATCTTTGAGAAAGAAACTTATTTTAACATCCTGAAAAGAAAAAAAGTGCTTTCCTACCATAGGAATAATACAAGCACATTATAAAACCACATGTAAAATTAGTTAATCTCAGTAAGTCTCTGTAACTGGATCCATTATTAATTTGTTCCAGGTAATAGAAATTGTTTGAAGGATTATTGAGAATGTAAGTAACCTAGTCTTTGAAAGTCAGAATGGCTACCAACATGTATTTTTTTGGTTTTGCCTCTTATCTTGGAATAAAGGTGGAAAAAGAAAAGAAAATAAACCTACATGACTGAAAGATTGAGGAGGATGGTCAACAAATGACAAGAGAATGCAGAAAAATTAAGGATGCAAGAATGCTGATGGGGCATGTTGGGAGATGAAATGAACCTAGAGTCCTGCATCCCAAATTCCATTATGAAGGACCTGCCATAGGGGTGGGAACTCACATCCCCATGGCAAAACCCCAGCAGCTCTGAGCTCAGAAGCAGTGAGTAAGATGGAAGTGACAAGTGGGCTTTAAACAGAAGAATAACTGGAGGGCTGTGTAAAGCTCTCTTTTATTAGTCAGTGTGCCCCTCCATTCCTAACCACAGAGTGCCAGCAATTAACACTTGAGATGGGGGAAGGTTAGGCAGAAACAAGTCTTTCCTGAAAAACAGAAGTGAAATCATATAGGATCTTAGAAGGCCAGTTTCCACACCTTCCACAGCTTTGTCCCTCCCTGTAAAGATCTAACAATGAAAATGCTTCTTCAGAGAGTTGTGGAAAAAAAACCAAAAACTTTAAGGCAACAGCAGAAGAAGCCTACAAGAGTTATACAGTTCTTCTTTTTGAAATTTATAGCAGACCATCAAGAATCACTAGATGTATTTATAGATCCATAGTATAAAAGACAATGGCCACCCAATATAAAATAATCCGCCTCATAGAAGCAGAGCATGGAATAGTTTTGGAGGGAAGGAAACTGAAGAGATGTTTATCAAAGGGAACGAAGTTTTAATTATGCAAGATGAATGAGTTCCAGAGAGCAAATGTTTAGCATGGCGATCATAGTTAAGGTAGTATAGTATACTTGAAACTTGCTAAAAGAACAGATCTTAAGTTAAATCTCCTCAACAGATATATGAACACAGACTGGTAACTATAGAGAGGTGATGGATTTGTTATTTAGCTTGATTTTGATGATCTTTCCCTATATATAAACATCAAGTGTTAGAACTTAAATTTATACAATTTTTATATGCCAAAGATATCTCAGTAAAAATAGTTCAACTGAATAAAGAAAAGGTAAAAAGACAACAGACTCCCAAACCAACTGGCTATTGAGAAAAGATAATTTTTTAAAAAGGACAATGATTTTCCTCCAAGAAAGGTAGGGGTGTTGTTTATACACAGTGTGAAGCTATAGTAACTAAAAAAAAGAATGAAAAGAAATAACAGTGAATTTATGTTTAAAAATAAGAGAACTAATATTGAAAATAAAAATCAAAGAGATAGAAAATAAGTTAAGTGGACATCTCAGAATTTGAATAGATGAACAAAGAAAGGCTACAGATGAGTTTTTTTATTAATGGCAGAAAATTACATATCCAGGAATCACAGAGAAAAGAGAACTGAGGTAATAGAGGTTAGAAAATTATCAAGAGATAATATAATTTCCCACTTACGGAGAAATGACTTTTCACATGAAAGAGCCCTGCTGAACATCCAGCTCAATGAATAAAAAGTCATCTATCTCCAAGTGAGTACATTATCCTGAAATGTAAAATACTAAGGACAAAGAGACAAACTGAAAAACTTCCAGAGGGGAGCAAAGGAAAATATGACTTTCAAAAGAACAAGAACTAAAATATTCTTAGGCATCTTCTCATTGAGACTAGATGTTAGAAGATAATTTCTATTTCTGAGGAAAGTTGAATTAAAACTTAGAATTTTTACCCAATCAATAAGTATGAAAGCAGAATAAAAACAATTTCAAACATGAATATTTTAAATGAAGGAGCAGGAAAGGGAAAATTGGTCTGAGTCATTGGGAGTGACCCATTCAGATCAGATCAGCAGCCACTGGGAAAAAGTAGAAAAATCAGTAAAATAGATAATGTAGGAAAAATGACTAAAACTTAAGGGGCATGGTAAAGGCCACATAACATCAGAAAAGAAATAAACCAGAAACTTAAAGAGGATCAAAGAAAGCTCTTTTTATCAGAGAGTCATAGTTCAAATAAGAAGCATAGTGAGATGTGGTATGATTTTAAGCAACTGACTGAGTGAAAGAGAAAAGATTACTGAACCTTAATGTTGGAAATACTCAGTTTTAGGTACCATCATGTTGTGTGTTACATTAGCTTCATGGGGAAGAAAATGTGTTCCTAAAACAGTCATATTTACATAATAGTGTATTATAAATGTCAACTGTTGGTTTTTAACCTACAAATTATTGTTAAAGCATAGTTATAATTGGACAGAATGTAGAATAGGAAACAGAGGGTGGGGCAGAGAAGAAGAGGTGATGCTATCCTTCTACTACAATATGTGACATTGAGCATGGAGGAAATGACAGAAATCTGAGAAGAGAATACAAAATTCAAAAATAATAAATACACATCTAAAATATAAAATAACTGTATAGTGGGACTAAGTGGTAGGAGAGGTCCCGTGTATGGGGGCTAAGTCTTCGCACAAGGACAAGTCATGTATCTACAAATCAACAAAGTACACTGATATTAGTATATTATTTAATGTTTTAGATAGAACTGCAAAAATAATGACAAATGTTAAAAGAAAAAGTCTTTACAAAGTGGGAAATAGATTGATGAGAAATGAGGTATTTTGTTCTGTATCCTAAGATCCTGTGTACTCTTTGATTGGTTGCTCTATGTATGAATTTATTCTGATAATGAAACATTTTTTAAATATTAATGTATTTTAATAAGAATTTCTTTGTTATATAAATGATTTCTTGCTAAACCCTTTATTTTTGGCAGTCATTCTTTCCCTAGTTTGTTCCTCTATCTTCTTACCTTTCTAACCATATTCATCCATCTAACATTCTGCCCCATATTGCTACTTATTTACACTCTTGTTTTCCTTATTGCATGTATTTATTACAGGCTAAAAGTGGCACTTTAATCCATCAGTGAGTACACTATAAAATGAATAATCATTAAACTAAGCAGTTTCTTATGAAGTTTATTATGTTCTAAAACTATGAAAAATTTGAACGGTAACCCTACCATGCATTATTTGAATTTTAGTTTCAACTCAAATGAGCAAAATTTTAACATAAGGTAACTGCATCTTTAATAAGACTTTAGATTAATTTAGGTACCTTTTTAAATCATCTGTGGCAAGAAATTATAAATAGTATTTAACGATCTGATTTACTCTGTATTTTGAATATCAATAGAAGAAAAATGATAATTACACCTGTCATCTTAGCACTAGTGCCATTAATTAAAATTCTTTGCCTTATAATACATCTTCATATTGATTTTTTATTATGTTAATGTTATATATTAATCATCAATGTAGAAAGGTTTTTCTAGAAAAACTTTATTTAGTGAAGTCTATAAATTGAATCATGAAAATGAAAAGTGGGAGAACATTAAGTTTAGTTATGTTTTTGGCATTTGACCTATCAGCTGCACTTATCCATCTCCTTTTAAGTTAATGTTTCTGCCAGCAAGAAGATATGGCAGACACCTTTGGCTGCCCAACCTACAACAAATCTCCTCTTCTTCGCCTTCTTAACAGAATTTTGTTTTTATTTTATTTTTTCTTTCCACATATCCACCTTCACACCCACTCTGTAGAGTCATCCTGATCAATAAATAATCCAAGGCCTTGTATTTTCCTGGTGGCCAGGATATTATATCCCAAATTAAGGAAATTGCGGGAAGGACTGAAAGTTCACCGCTGCAGGCAGAATTTTCTCTCCGGCTGAAATGGACAGGAGAGCATGGAGGCTCCACTACCACTGGTGGCACCTGCAACAATAGTAAACTACTCTGAGCATGAAGCTGAGTTCACTGATAGTGGGATAGAAAAAAGACTGGTTGACAGGGAGACACACAACAAGGCTGGGATTAGAGTAAAGCCTGTGAGGATGCTGGTGCACAAAATTCAAGGAGATATTCCACACTTGTGTGACCCTCATACAGGCCCTGACTCAAGACCCCAAACAACAATGCTCACAAATCTACACTTTTATTGCAGGAAAAAGGTACAATACAGCGACAGCATTAAAGTAAGGATCTGCATCACAGCCAGAGCTTCTTCACAGCAAGAAGTCAAGAGAGGTTGGATTCAAACTCAAATCTCTTCCCTCCGTAAAGGCCATACTGAAATGCTTTCTCTCTTGGATCGGAACCATCTGACATGTGCATGGAACCTCTCAGAAGCACGGTGCCCAAATAATCTCCAGCCTGAGTTTCTTATACTCTCTTGATCACCAAAACATGTCTTTGCTACATAAGCAGCCCAGTGGAAGAACCTTCCAGGAATCTGGGCACATTGTCAATTTCAAGCCAAGTGCCCTTCATCAATCTCACTCCTGTCTATAAGCAATACTGACAAGCTGGTACAAACTACCTGAAAGTCCCCAGACTCATGGGTACAAAGCTATGTACTCTCTTAATCATCATGTTTCATGGCTTGACCAGAGTTCAGTGCTATGCAGGTACAATTCTTACTTCAGTAAAATAACTTCGGTCAACACCAGGCTGTGTCCCACTGGACTTAGACAGACAGACACCTGATTCTGGAATGACATCATTAAGATGTTAACAAACTATTTCTAGAGGAACTTCTCTTTCTGATTTTCTTATCAAGTGAGACAATAGATTTCTTTACAGTTTAAACTGGTTGATTTGAAGTTTCTATTTCTGTAGCTGAAAGAATCCCAACTTATAAAAAAGGTAAAACACTCTTTGGTCTACCATTATTTGGGGGGAAAACTGGAGAAGAAAGGCAAAATGTCAACCAAGAGAAAGGCTACCTCAGAGAAATCACTGACTCAAGTCCCATCAAAGACTTCTTTGGCACTCTTTTACCGAGGAGAGAAACCTTTCTTTCAGAGGCAGAGAGATGTGCTCCAGAAGCAATCCTACCATATATCAAATGTGTTAGTATAGTAAAGTATTTAGCTCCACAAGTGGGTCTTGAGGAAGGATAAACTTTAATTCTGATGATCTTAAATCTTTTATTTCTACTTATTTTCCTTTCTCATACATCTATTATTATACTATTCTATTTGGTTTACATTTACTAATTTTATAATTGCCTAGTCAAATTTAGATTTTCCTATGCAAACTGATGATTAAACAATAGTTTAAATAGTACTCTGCATTCAACAGAGTCTACACATAGGCATCCATGTCTTTAAGTAACAGTTTGGTTGAAGATATTCATACTCACATACTTATGACCTCCTCTGAAATCAATCTGTCCTTTGATTTTAGCTTTTAGTCAATCAAATCAGTTTAAAAATTAAATTTTTTGTCTATAACTGAAATTTTCACACATTACATATGTGAACTATTTCAAATATTA
The DNA here is from genome assembly GCA_004024845.1 of Tonatia bakeri. NCBI lineage: Eukaryota > Metazoa > Chordata > Mammalia > Chiroptera > Phyllostomidae > Tonatia > Tonatia bakeri. Next base: position 101,023 of record PVIA01003536.1, on the reverse strand, counting down.
TAGTAAATGAGAAGAAACTAAGAAATAGCTTAAAAAGTGAAACCAACTCCTGAAATTCTAGAAACAAACATTTCATCAGAAGGCAATTTGGTCAGCTATGACTAAATTTAGAACTGAGCTGCTGATGGATGGAACCTGTATGTATTTGGAAAGCAAAGAGGTTTATAATGATTCCATTGCCAGGGAATTTTAATTTCTCTTGTGACAGTGTTTTTGGCTAAGAAGAGGTTCTGTCAAATTCCATTTAATCAATCCAGAGTAGAAGATAATATATGGAGATGCAAGAAATGTTGGCACTAAAATGTATGATATACAGGTTATACCACCTCATGAATTTGAACTTCATAACTTGCCTGAAAATTTTGGTCCCCCCAAAAACCATGAATTAAGTTTCACTTGCAGTTGTTTATTATCAATCTGATCTGATGCCACTGTTATAAAATAACCAAATATTTCTCTTTAGACACCGAGTGCTAATGAAACAGACATCTTTGAAAAAATAGTACATAGAATGTTAATGTAGACAAGTAGTATGTAGAAAAATAAATTATTAAAGTGTTCAAATTATAGGAACAATTGAGGTAAAATTTCAAGATAGGTAAATATCCTACATATTCTCTACTTTGTATTCAAGTATTAAAACTAGAATTTGATTATCTTTAACGATGTTGTTTATGCATGATCTATGAAACTCTTAAAACTTATCTACTTCATTCTAAAAACTTTGAAACATAATAAGGTGTGGGTTCATTTTAAGTAGGGAAATAAAAAACTGAAGACTTTCAAATCATGCTGAAAACTAAAATGGGTAAAAATTTACTTGGAAAGCATAATGGCATCATAAAATGTACCAAATTACACCTCAAAGACCTGGCTTTTATCCTAGCTTTTCCAGTGGCCAGGTGACCTTTGGTAAATTGTATTACTTCCCTTGAATTCATGTTTCTCATATTTTCCAAGGATGAATTGGACCACATGTCTAAATGGTCCAATTCAAGAGCCCAAATCTCTTTCAGCTTTCTTTTTATCTTAACTTTTATTATCTGTAAATAGCCAAGATAATAGATTTTGCCAGGGCTTCTACCATCAAATGATCCTCATGAATGTAATCACTTTATAAGTGCCAGTTTCTCAGTTCTCCTTTTAGATGCATATCAAATGCTGTAGAATGACGCCGACCTTGGAAGCCTAATGCCTTTACCTATGCTCCAGCTGCCACAGCAGAGGCTGCCCCTACTACTCTCGCTAATGCTGCTTCAACACTGATACTGTGATTTCTGAAAATATCTGATGTCCTCATCTCATTGATTTTAAATTTTAATTTTCATTGATTTCTGTGGTAGGACATGCATGGTGGTAGTGTGCTTTTTGCCAAACCTCATGCACTGTGGTGAAAGAAAAATTCCCCATAGAGCTCTTGGAGAAGGGGTCATATATGAGGTGTTCCATACCCGATTAACGTTTCCTCAAGAACGGGCCCCATTATGTTGAAAGTGAGGGCCCTGTAATGTTAATGTAGATGCATAGATTTTTGCTGTGTATTTTGTGAAGATTAAATTTGAAAGTAGATTTGAATTTCACACTTATTTTCTAAATGCATCCCCTAGCATTACAAACATCTAACATGTGATTCTGCCACAGGGCAGCAGCTCCCGAAGCAATGAGGAAGACAGGCACAGAAAAGGAAACCACAAAATTCTATAAGAGCACAGAAGTGATGACTGCTGCTTTGGCAAGTCTGGGAAGTTGTCCCAGAGAAAGCGACACTAGAGTTGGAATTTTGATGAAATTGAGCAGTTCAACAGAAAGACTAGCATTGGGTAGGACATTTAACAGGCAGTGGGAAGAGCATGTGCAGAGACTGGGAAATTTGACATTGCTTATGAGCTTCAGAAAAAGGAAATCCAGAGTGTGCAGAAGCTGTAAAAGGTACAATGGTCAGAAAGAGTGCTTGGGAGTTGAAACGGGACTCGGCTATAGTTTGGCTTTTTATGCCATGCTGAGGAATCTGCACTTCATCTTTTAAGGCTTGAAGGTCACTGAGGCATTTTTAAATGAAAGAAATCATAATTTGATTTCATTTCCTTAAGAGTATACAAGTATATACCAATGAAATTTTTCATAATGATCAGACCATTCTTTAACTCTTTCACAAAAAGAATGAAAGTCAAGTTGTGGATACCTTATTAACACAAATGATATCAATATTAAGAGGCATACAATTTAATCAACAGGATTTGGTTTATTTAGTTATACAATTGATTGTCATAGTCACAGTGGTTACACTTTATAAACTTGCTGGGAACATGGAATTAGTGAACACAGACATTCTGCTCCTAGGGGAAACACAGAGTTAGGCCTCCTGCAAGCCTTTGGTCTCAATATTTTTGTCAACCAGTCAGTTCATTACTTTGTTTTCTATGTGTTTCTGTCAGAAGACACCTTATTTGATATATATTATTGATTCACTAACACTGAACTCGTGGCCTACAGCATTATAACTTATGTCTGAACAAGGCTTATCTAATCCACATATCTTGCTTGTAAGTCACAGCAAAGTCTGTTACGTTTAGGAACACTAGACAGCACTATGCTTGAGGGGCATTTTCAGTAGTGAAATCATCAACAAAAAGCACAAAAATGTAGAAAACACAGCACTTGTTTACTGTTTGAGAGTTTAAAATAAAAACGCAGAGTTTTGTCTTGCTTGACCTCAGCTGTGAAGGTACGTATTGCTGCTGGGCACACACCTGTATTGGAAATACTGCAAAATTGTGGTAATTATTGATTTTTGTATTATAAATACATTTTAGCAAGTAGACAAACTCTCAAATACCGAATCTTCAAATAATGGGGATATACTGTATATTTATAATTGCTAATATTAAGTAGACTCAATTTAAGAAAAATATCTCTAAACTCAATAATCAGGCTATTAAAGGACATTCATAGAGCACTTGCTAGGAAAAAATTACTAAGTCTGCTTTCTTCCAAAATAATGTAGAAAATATTGTGTTTGTATGGTATTCATTCAGAGGGAAAGGTATTTCTGATATGAATAATCTTTTGAAAGAAATGAAAAATGAGCTTTCACTTTCAAATGCTCTATGTTAGAATTTTGGTCTAGAAAATAAAATTATTCTCAAAATTTTGTTACATGTGGTATTTAAATAGACATAAGGGAATTATCACTGAGCATTATCATTATATTTCTGAACTTGACAAAAAAGGAAGAAACAATTAGCTAAAGTTTTGAGTAAATGATTAATATATACCATGATAAATTGTCTAAACTGATTCTCAGAAGAAGGTTCGATTAAAATTAAGCAATGGGTTTTGTTAATTATACTGTAGTCCTTTTTTGCACTTACAGTACCCAGATTTGAGAACTAAGATAATAGGTAATATTCAGGGATATAGGCTAGCCAGAGGTTTTCATAGTTTGGGGGGACAAAAATCCCATTTATCCATGAAATAAGGTTTGGGTTCAAAGTTGGGAGTCAGCAGATAAATGAGTATCCCCAGAGTTCACGATGGCTAGTTAAGCACTGCACTTTTATGTCTTCGCTGGTGCATGTGAGTGCTTGTCTGTCCACACGGAGCTAGATCAGCAGCAGTGGTCACCAAAAAGGGATTGTAACCTGTCACAGGCCATGGTGGAAAGCAAGCCTATTTTCCCTTTCTCTTGTTTCTCCTCCAGCATGAGGAGACAAGGATAGACAAATAGGAAATAAGACAGCAGACCCAGTTGTCCTTGTCTCTGCCCAATGCACACCACTCACCAGACTAGCTTTCTCTGAGTAGGAGACACTTAAGATTAATTGCACCTTAAAATGAACAGAATTAATATTTAACTGAAAAAAGATTTTCTACAGAAAATGACTGTAAAGTTTCGGAATTGGGCAGAATTGTTAAAGGAATCAGATATCTGGTTACACAGAGCACATTTGGTAGCAATTACTATAAAAACAAAATGTTCATATTACTCTTAACATGAGATGAAATTCCTAACTAAAGTGGTCAGAGAAATAATAAAATGTAAAAATTCTCTTTTGTCTGGTCTTCTCTTTTTCTTCTCTAGTGGTTATGGAGGTGTGATACACATTTGTACTTCTGCACTGAGATGAAGGGAATGAAAAAGCAAATTTTCTCAGAGCTCCTACACTCAAAACGTTTAGGGAGAAAAGAGGCTCTTTATGTTCCTATGCAATACAGCAGATATGTGAAAAAAGCATTTCTGGGGCAGTGTGCCTCTTCCCAGGGACTTAAAGCAAGTTGGCCTATAACTGAAAGTACTATGGATAGGAAGCCAGTGGGAAGCTTATTTCCTGTCTGATCACAACTAGCACAATGCAATTTGTAAGATGTTATTTTGAATACTAATGTCCTAGATCTAAATTATACCTCTATGTATTACTTTGTCTTTCTATAATTAGAATAAGGTCATTTTGGAAAATCACCAGCAATACTATGCAATTACCTAAGAGCTATAAATTCTTTTTTTGTTCACATTAGACTTAAATTCCTTCTCTGACATAATTTTAGATTGTCTCTTCTATTTCTAGCAAGACTTCTTCAGCCTGTGCCTGAACTGACCTTCTCTGAATCAAATACCAGATTAACTTCAAAGTAAGTTGAATTGCTGATACGATTACTATGTCACAGCATTGAACACTTACTTGGACTTGGAAACAGGATGCAATGCAGTCTGCTCTTAGTAATTTAACTCTGTGTAGAGTCGAAATTGAGGCAAGCAGCCTGTGCAGTTTAAATGTCTCTCATTGGAAATAAGGGACTATTTATCATAACTACATCAACTAATAAGAAATAGACAAGAACATCATGGAAATCATAATGTTAATTTTTTAATTTCACAGCTTTTAATTATTTGGAGTCACTAACATTGAGTGAGAAGAAAACATATGTTCCTTTTATTAGGGTAGTTCAATCACAAGTGACACTATGACTAACTTGAAGAAATTAGTCACCCATACTGCAAAAGAACCGATTTCCATTTGCTAATGTGTTGTCAGGAGAGTCCACTGCCCAGCCTGAGTGCTGTCATACTTAGAGCCAGTTGTCAGGCTGAATTAGCAGAGCCATTTTTCTTTCTTGGTATGAACTGTTTATAGCTCACCAGAGAGAAGAACAGCATTTAGCTGTATTGTGTTTTAATGGAAAGAGTAAAGGTCATGGAACCAGAAGTTTTGAATATGTAGGACTTTTCCCTTTTTTATACTGAAACATAAAAATGATGTTTATTATAAAAATAACACAGGTGTTATGATAAAAATAATAAATATGCCCATGTAAGAGTAATACATGTATAAAAATGAGCACACGTATACAAAGTCTGTCCAGAAGGTATCCAGCCATATACTACAACAAATAGAGACATTTATTGAAGAAGATACAAGATACAAGAAACATACATAGGACAATGACATGCTAGTTCCCTTCAAAGTAAGCAGCCATGACTCATCTCTGGTGATGACCTTTTTGAGGAAATCTGGTTCATTAGTAGCGATTTGACCCAAGTCATTAGCAACTGCAGCACCTTGTTCCTTCTACTCTGGTAGTAGAATCTGTAGAACGAATTTTGCCAGGACAGATTTCATGCCAAGATCCTGCATCAAAATCTCAGACAAAGTAGTTTTTGGAATCCTCAGATCAGTTTATAATTTTCACACTGTCAGTCACCAATCTTTATTGGCTGTAGTGTACAGTTTCAACATTCTCAGGTGTTCTGCTTGTTGCACACCTTCCAGAATGTGGACCACTTTCAACAGATTCTCAACCATCTTTGAAGCATTTGTGCCACACTTTTAGTTGCTCTGTACTCATTTCATCATCACTGAAAGCCCTCTAAATCATCCAAATAGTTTCAAGGAAGGAATGTTCAAGCTTAATGCAAAATGCGATGTAGATTTGTTCCTTTCCTCACTCAGTCAGATTGAATGTGAGAGCCACACAATATGTATGCTCACTCATCAGCATCTGCTGCCCCCCACTGACTAGTACAGGGCAGTTGTCATTGTTCACACATGCACATTCCAATCAACTCTCCTTGGCTGGCAGGTTACATCGATGTCACACAAACTGTTTTTATTCTGTTAATAATGGCTGGACTTTTTCAGGACAGACCTCATAAGTTCCTCTTTTCTGGTAATTTCCAGGTTGGCCCAACACTGTTCCTAGAAATAATTAATGTTATCAATGTATTGCATTTTATTCCTGTCATTTTTTGTGTCTGTCTTTCATTTTAATATTTATATAGTCCTTCATTCTATTAATGTTGTATCGCAATTTACTTACCCCATCCCTCACAGTCATTTAAGTTATTTTTAGTTTCCACCATCCTTGCTTCTACCCCTATTAAAAAATGCTACAAAGAATATGTCACTGATGTAGAATAAGTGTTGGTTAGGCAATTCCCTTGTTATGTGACTTTGGGTGAGTTATTTAGTCTTTCAAAACCTCAATTTTCTTACTTGCAAGTATATAGAAGACAATGCTAGTCAATATTGTGGTAAGAACTAAATGAGATGATATAACTATAATAACTCAGCTTGATATTAATGTTAATATTACCATGTAAAAGTACACAGATACAGATAAAACCTTCAGCCCTATATTCACATTTTTGACTTCCTAAAAATAATGGAAACATACACTTTATGAAGAACAAAAAATAACACCATCAACTTCACAGAAGAGGAGAATGATGAACACGAGTCACAACATGCATTGATAACTTTTTTACCAGTCATTTTGCAAATGGATTTTTGATCTGAATATTAAAGTATCTGAGCAAGGAGTGATAGATGGCTAATCCTCACATATTTCAGACAGAATGCAGTAGTTATGTTAATGTTATTTCAAAATGTATGAAGAAAAAAGGAAGACAAAGACAGTTTCCAAAATTAAGCTTTGTAGTGGGACAACACAGAAAAATATATTCTGCAGAGTGTCAGTTCTCAGCTGACAGAGATGGAAGACACTTCAGACAAAATACATGTAACCACCAGAATATTATTTATAAAGCATATTTCTCACACATTGAAAATGAAAATAACTTAAACATACCAACTATAAAATGCATATATAATATCTAATTTTAATTTTTATAGCATATAACCATTATACATATATAATATATACATAAAATATAACAATATAAATAGTATAATATATAACACATAATATTTTAATTTTAGTTGAAATAATTGTAAATAAATGAAATGCTTGGCAAATTCACAGATTCATAGTAATATATTATATTGAAAAATATAGTTATAGTGGTGATTTGAGAAACATGGAGAATATTATTTTGTGTATTCATTAGGCTAAACTATACGTAGTAATTATTTGTATGACATATTCTGAAAATTTACATTTTAGGGTTAGTTCTACTATATGTGGCAAAATTCAATTTCAGCAATGAGCCTTTGATCAAAATCTTGTGGTAAAACATTATTTGCATGGAAGGCAAATGATTATTATGCAGACACAATTGTCCTTTACTATAATACAATAACCAAGATATCTTCTTAAGAAGAAATTGGACTCTGATTGCAAGAGGTACAAATGATGTCCGTCCTCTCTTAGATGAAGAAAGAATGAATTGCATGGTGTGTTCACTCCCTCACTCCTTGGTGGCACTTGGTGGCACACCTTTCTGATGCGTGTAGTATTTTTGCTTCTCTTTCTCTTCTGCTGTATACCTTGCCTCTTTCCCTTAGGATCTCACCCAGAACTTCATTTCTCTTCCTCACATCATTTTTCCAAGAGATTTTTGGTTTCTTCTCCTCATAGCGAGCCAAGCTTTTTGTAATTTTGACCATGAAGCAGTTTGGACACCTGTGCATGTTTGAGACAGAAACATAAGATGAAGGAAGTTGATGTATCCCTAGAAAAGACTTCCAATTAATTTATTTCAAAAGCCTTACACATCTCCTGGTTATCTCCTAAGATGCTTAGCTTTTGTTAGTATTTTATCTGAGAAAATCATTTATCATCCGAACTTCAACACATTTAGAGGGCAAGAAGGCGCCTGAACACATGGAGCATTGGGGAAGCGGGTGTAAACCGGGACTGTCTAAGAAAACTAGGGTGTGTGTTCACACTAATTTTAACATTGCATCGGCTTTTGAAAATTATTAAATTAAAACATATACATAAAGGAATAACGTTCAAGTTCATAGGAAATAATTATAGTTAGTGGTTAAGTTATTCTGTATAACATCAGTTTGCTTTACTAGAGAATAAAACCTCATAATTATGAGGTTTCAATTTCTTATAAAACAGACCAAATCATCCCTTTATTAACATTAATAATGCAAAAGACATATTAGTAAGTTAGTATCTTAAGGAAATTGTAAGTAATGTTAAAGCATTAAGAGACAAATTACAATTCATTTCTTGATTTTGATTTAAATAAAATTAAACTAAATGTAATTTCTTATGGTGCATTATTTTAAAGTCAAAATCTGTGGGACTACTGTCATAATTAACATCTTAGCTTCTGCATATATATTACAAACTCAATGTTTTGACATCACAATATTTTGCTTGAAGTCCCTTTGTAGATACCAGAGTATTTTAGTCAACTAAAGGAGAAATAGGAAAGTGTTTAATAATAAGTTGTGTACAAACATTGCATTTGTGTTTGAAATACACAGTAAAATATGAGTATTTCTAAAGTTAATCTTCAAAATAAGATGCATTGTATGTTTTCCAGCTCCTTATGTTGATTATTTTTCTTTCTTTACATTTTTATTTTTTAAATGTTTAATGACTAGTTTAATTTGGAACCAAACTTATATCATTTTGTGACCCAAGAATAAGTACATAAAAATAATTCTTGTTGATTCTTGAGATGTTCATTGCCATAATTAGGCCACTCTACAACCCTACCTACATATAAGGTAATGGCATCAGGAGATCATGCAGATGACCCTAACATTTTCATGTCTCTCCTCTAAGACCTCTGGTCACCTATTCACCACAGCAATGGTACACTTGTGGTGCTCTGTATTCTGAAACAACCTCTTATTCTGTAATCTCTACCAAACCCTTCTATAATACCCTTCAAAACCACTGTTCAATGATCAGCCAACTTCCTTCTATATTCAACTTACACATATTTCATATCTCTTTCCCCATGTAACTCAAGACCTGGAAATATGACTTGTGTCTTCTAGCTCCCCTCCAACAGAAGGGCTGTTGTCCTTCCTATCTCTGAAGATAATTTCTCTTGCCCTTTCAGGCTAAGATCATGCTCATTACTATTCCAATTCATTACTAAAGGCTATCGAACTCTCAACTAGTATGGTGGTCATGTAATGCTATCACATGTTGGATTCAAACTGCATGCCCCCAAATCTTAATGAAGTACTATTTTATGTGCATAGTGGCAATTTGTACATGTCCTCTTGTGAAGTGTTTGTTCATATTATTTACACGTCTTTAGTTGGCTGTTTGTCTTTTTATTATTGATTGGGGAGTTCCTGATGATCATGAACTCAATTTCTTCTTAAATCTATGTATTACATGTACTTTCTTCCTTAATGTACTTCTTCCATGCACTTTTTTCTTAATGATGTCTTTTGAGGAGCAAATGATTTTAATTTTAATGAAGTCTAATGTAGATCTTTATATGAATATTACTTTCTGGGATCCACATAATCAAAACAGTTTATTATGTTTTCTTCTAAAACCTTTATAATTTTAACATGATATTTAAATCTATGATCTTTCCTAATTTTTTTATATTTATATTGTGCGAGATATGGGGAAAGATTTTTCTATGTTGATATACAATATAATTTGTTGAATAGAACTTTATGTTCTCATTGGAATATTTTGGCACTTTGTTGATAATTAATAACCATAGAGGCCTGTTCCTGGTTTCTCTGTTCCATCCCACTGATTTACCTTTTGATCATTATACCACACCACATTGTTTAGACTACTGTAGTTTTATATGGTCTCCTAGTCAAGTAGTGTTAAGTCTTGTTCTATCTTATCAAGGCTAATTTAGATATTCTAGGCTTTTTTTGTATTTACACATAGTTTTAGAATCAAGTTCTCAAATTTTACTTTTTAAAAAAGTACACTGGGACTTCGGGATTATAGTCAATCTGCAGACCAATTTATAGAGAATTTTTATTTTAAAAACAATTTCTAACACATGAACAAAAGACATCCCTCCATTTATTTTGATCATCTTGAGCTTCTCATTTCTTTCTTGATATCAAATAGATGTTTTATTTATTTTTCTGATCTTTACAAAAACCAAATATTTGCATTGTTAATCACCTTTATGTTTTAGCTGTTATATAATTCGTTGATAGATGATTTTTATTATTCTGTCCTTTCTTTTTTCAGCTTCTTTTGGTGTTCATTGGTTTTAGATCCTTGTTTTTCCTTTTTCCCTAAAGAAAAAATCATTACCTTTAGCTGCATCTAACAACTGAAGATGTTGAAAGATTTTTGAAGCCTATAACATGCTCAGTGATGTTTTCAATGTGAAGAGACATACAAAGTTGGTAAGTAGGAGAATGTATTTGAAGAAATAATAGAACCCTGTGGAATGCACATCAGTGGATGTGTTAAATTTAAAATGATTCTATTCATTTCTGGGAGACATATTATCCATATATACTTTCAATGCTCTTTATCTCTTAAAATAGTGGCAACATATAAAAAATATTTGCTAGTAAATAACAAATATTTTGACACATTTTTTTAAAAGGCCATCTTTGAGAAAATTTAGATAACAAGAAAAAAATCAAAGTGAGATAATAAATAATTAGAATAAATTTTATTAAACCTCACAGATATTGTTTTGGTTTAGAGACATATAGGTTCATTACTGATTAAGTATTATTTTGTGTAAATTTTAAAAATGTTCCAAGTTGACATAATGGCTAGTTTTTAGTATTTCTTAATTGGTTTCCTTTTCTTTTAATCAGATAATTAAAATTTTTACCCTGTTATAAAACCTTTAAAGTTGATTTGGAAATTTTGTCATTGGGTCAATGGATTAGTTCAGAGGAAGCGACCTTGTTAATTGTCAGTCCCTGGAATTCTTTAGATCAGTGAATTTCAAGGCTCATTTTACTTGGAATGAGTTTGGTATGTAATTAGAGTGCAATTAAGATGCATGTGGTTTCCCTTTCTTGTGTCACTGCGGTAAAAACAAATTGGTTTTTGTGCTCCTATTGCCTAATGAGATGTAATTCAGGAACAAATTGGGGGAAGAGTAGCTCCTGAACAATTTGGGGGTGGCTTTGATGCTCCCTGATTCCTGAGATAAGAGAAGGGGGCGAAGCCTACCTAAACAATAATCACACTCTCTAAGAAGAAGCCACGAAGTTCTACTAAGGATTACTTCAGATGCCAGAAAGTGGACAAAAAACCTTCCAAACCAATAGGCACATGTGAAGCCCCTAACCCTCCTTCTAGATATTCTTTGAGATTATGTGAACTACAGACTTGCAGACTAGCAAACAGAGAAGCCCTGTGGTCTAGCACCTTCCTACCAGAAGAGACAGGGAAGGGAGTGCCCAGACCTTGCACAAACACCTAGAGGTATTTTTGGAGTGCTAAAAAGACATCAGAAGTGCCACGAGAAAGCTATGCCAATTAACTAAAATGGTCAGTATGGTTCCAGATGATCTAGAAAGTATAGACTTAAAATCATCATCAGAAATCCACTTTATGCTTTAAAAAGTTCAGTAAACTTTTTGGTAGAGAGTAGTAAAAATAATATTGTAGGAATATAATCGTCAAATTAAAGAAAATAGATGCCCTGATTTCAAGGCCAACTAAATTACATAATTTAGTGGCTTTTTCTCATATAAACACTATTCTCATTTTGTTTTCTCAGTTGTTTTTTTTTTCTCTGAAGCCAGTCTGGATAACTTTTGTGGGCATAGACTAATGCTTTCCCTAACTCACCAGAATTTATCTGTCTTGTACTAACTTTACTCTGTGCTACTATCTGGTACCGAGAGAGCACAAGATAACACCAGTTAAAGCAGCTGAGCTTCACCCAGTTTTTCTTTTTTTGGTAACAAGTGCTTCATATAGAGAAAATCAGCTATTAAATATCCAAGAAGTAATATGTATATAAATGTATGGTTTTTTATTAGCAAATGTTTTTAAATCATAAAATAATATTGTTGAAATTCATATATTGATAGAAATACATTACAAAGTACTTTCACATTCTATAATTTGTTCTGAAAAACAACAACAAAAAAAACCCCATAAGTTAGCCCATTTACATGATGGCAAACACTTTTATTCTGAAAACTCAAGGTAGTTAAAAGTTTGACCTACATTGTGGAAGGAACTTATACTGGAGTTGGAATAAAAACCAGGAATACTGGATTTTATCCTTGATATACTTGTTTTCTAAAAGTCCAACTTTTAATTCTCTTCCTAGTTCTCCTTGTCCTCATCTCAGGGGTCACATTTCCTGTTATTACAGAGTTGAACTGGCCAGTTCTCTCTCCTGGAGGCTGCTTTATTCAATGTTGGAAGTGTCACAGACGGTTACTGTGGTAGTGGAGGCAAGGTGGTCAGCCTACCTACCTAGGTTATGTGAGTATATATATAAGTGTGTGAGTATTTCCAAGTTTCCTGCTCCATAATCCTATGGAGGTTCCCTGGGATTCTTCCATTCTTCTAACTAGTTCTTCAGATTTCCTATTTGCTATGTGAATTGTCTCACACTTCACTTCTCTATATGCTCTAGTAAATTTCTTTCTTCTTAACATAACAAAAATTGCTTCTAACTGCCACATTCAAGAACTGGACTTACAATGAAAGAAATTACAGTGAGAATGACAATGAAGTAGACCGACATGAAAGATGGATGATGTAATTCCTGTGAATCACACGACTGATAACACTGGTGCTGAGAGAATTAGCTCTGTAATCTATATGCAAATCAAATGCTAAGTGAGAAACTGTATCACTAAGCACATAAAGTCTGTCCCTAATAATTTAAATTGTGTTTCTTTTGGCTAGTGCTTATTAGGTTAGGGTGAAGGAAAAAAATTAAAAAATTTTAATGGAATTTGATTCTCACTCTAAAATGTTAGTTAAGCTGTCTTGCTATCAATATGTGAGTGAAATCTTATACTGAAACAGAAATTTATAGTTTGGCTAAGAACACACAATATATATCATTTTAAAAAATAAAAAATTATCATAGAATAGCTAAAAACACTACTCAAATGCAAAAAGGAAGGCTATTCTTTTTCTGTGTTTTTCTATTTTAATCTTGGAAGACCCTAAAAGGCAGCACCCAAAATATGGTAGTCATTAAGCAGTACAACTCATCACCTTAGTGATGAGAAAACTGTGACTCACTCCCTGTGTTATTCACTGTGTTATACAGACATTCGAAAGACCTCACATTTCTATAACTATCTGAATTATGTCCTTAGGGAAGAGTCGATCTCTTTTTTTGGTATTTACATACTTTTCTGACTCTTAAGAACTATTAAGAACTTTATAAAAGAATCTGTACAATATTCTAAAGCACCTTTATATTATATAAAGCACCTTGAGTTTGGGCCACTTCTCAATAATATCTATAATTGATTGTCTAATAAACTTGCAACTTCTCTTTAAAAACTTTAAGAAATTCCAGGACTGTTATCTCAATTATGATAATTTACATATGTTATGTTAAATTATACCAAGAAGATAGATCCATCTTAAAGTAATCTGGATAGGAAGTAACAATATTTTGATCAAAATATCACTCATGGGTGAAATCTACTACATTTAACTTCTTTGTTTATTTTAGGAAAAATCAATTTGTCACAATAATCTCAAAGAAATAGTATTAAAGTGTCTCAGGTTTCCCTCTAAATATAGAAAATAAATCATATACACCCTTCTCACTGATCAAATTAGCCCCATTATTTTTTCTTCACTGACTGAGAGCTCATATAATTTATTTTTAATGCAGAAACATTTTAGATTGTGTCAAAGTATTAATTATTCTTGATATGAATCTTGCTTACCTAAGTAACTAAAAGCATTATAAACATTGTCTTGCTTGTTCTGATCTAAGGAAATCACATTTATAAAGAAGAATCTTATTTTAATTAATAGTCATTATTTTACAAAGACTAAGTATTCAGTTCTGAAATCGTGCCAGATAGAAAATGAGGCCGGGTTTCCCAGTTGCTTCACGACAGGGTCAGTACGTCAGGGGGACAGGCTCACTAGCCTTTCCATCACACTGCGTCTCTGTTCCCATCACACAACTGGTGGTGTCCATGGAGGATGGATTGCCTGGAAAAGTATTATGAAATTGTGTTATGGCATAGTTGAAATTTGTTAAATGTCTCTGTCACTCACAAAAAAAATTGCTAACATGCCGAAGATAACTCTTTTTTCGTGTGTGCATGAAAAATTGGCTGGTTGGTGGTTTGAATTACTTTTTCTTCAATTTCAATCAATTTTTATTTAAATTTTAAGATGGAGAGTGTCCAAAGGATATAATTACATTATTTAATTGAACTGTTCCAAGATTATTTCACTTTCAAAATAATTCAAGAATATTTGGTTACTAGAGGTTTAAATTATCCTTTAAGCTTTAAATTAAGCTAGGAGAATATTCCCAGAATATACAATTATAATATAGTAATATTATTAATAGTTTGCTGTTAGTAATAGAATATATTTGGAATGAGTGTATTTAAGTCAAAATAAAAGAAGATTTTAATAGTCTTTCTTTTGCTTTCTTCTTGTTTGGCTGAAATTTGGAGCAAAGTCAAGTAAAACTTTGTAAGTGATGAAAAATTGACTTGACAAGCAAGAATACTGATGTTCATTTCAGTTTGTCAATATTTCAGATATATTAATGAGGTTGTATAATTCAAAGTGTCATTGGTAATGTTACTGGGGAGATTCGAGTCGAGGGCTGCCTCTCCTTGTCTTGCTCACCAGAGAAGAATTCAGGCAAGAGACAACACACAGTAGAAATGAGATAGCAAGTTTATTGATGAAATGCATAAAAGCATGAAGCTGCAAGCAGGCACCCAGCTAGTCTGAATGTCCCACTTACGGTGGAAGTAAAGTTGTCAGTAAATTTGTTTGTTTTACACACTTGAGCACCTGGCTACAAGTGTGCACTCAGATAATCTGAGTGTCACAATTATTGGGATTCAGGGGTTATATACCTTAGTCAGCTTTAGGTTCCTCCTCCTTCTCCCTTTTCAGAACCTGGGATCAATACACAGTTTTAGTTTTCTTTCCCAGCTTGTGGGGATGATAAAGCAGAATTTCAAGGGCTTTCCTTCTCTTGCGCTATTATAGTTTTGGCTATCATAGTTTTGCTTGTGATGTCTGTAACACCTGGCAATCTTATTGGACCAGGCTCAAGACTGCTGAGTCAATGGGTGAGATAGGCCTCCCTTTTGTTTCTAGCCTCCTGTTTTAAGTTTTATATTAGACCTAATGATGGAGACCCTGTGTTTTCCCCTCCCAGCTGCTCATTCCTAGCTGCTACCTAACAGTAACATTAGGTATACAAATGTGAACAGAACATGATCTCTGGAATCACAATATTAGAAGTCAAGTAGGTAAAATAGATACACACAATGAGAAGTATCATAAAAGATAGTTTGTTAGAAGTATGAGTATTATGTAATAGCTATAAAACAAAAATGATATGTATTAAGAAAGAGAAAAGGCAGGTGAAGGAAAAATGTACAAAATGGTAAAAAAAAAACTAACAGTAAGTATATTTAATAGAGAAGAAAGATACTATCAGACAATATTAAAGTATCAGGCTGCTAGAGCTTATAGAGACCCTTGTTATTTAAACCACATTCTTACTCAACACAGTGACGCAGCCACCCAAATTTTTTAAAAAACCATGAAGCAGGGATGAATGGTGATGGGAGGAGACTAGACTTTGGGTGGTGAGCACACAATACAATATACAGATGACATATTTTAGCATTATACTTGAAGTCTAGATAAATAGTCAATGTAACCTCAATACATTCAATAAAAATATATAAAAATAAAATCTTTAAACAGATGCTTGAAAAAACTCTACCATGAGTAGTACAGTTATCTCAAGTCACTTTCCCAAGATTATGGATACTGCTTTAACTGTTTTATTTACCACTCTCTCCAACACATAGCCAATTCTATTTATAATTTATATCTGTTTCTTCTAAAAAGTATTTGAGAATAAACCATATTGTTCAATTGTCAGTTTCAATAATTCTTCTAATCCATTCTCTACATTGTTTCTAGATTAATTATTTGAAGTAAAAGTCAAGCTTAAGTTTAAACTTTTTCACCAGAAGTTTTAGATATATGTAAATTTATCTGAATGATTCCATAATAAATTATGAAAATGACTAAAGAGCAATAACCTTGGCCCAGCATGTTGTCTTGTACCTGAATTGGTTCCTTCCAGCCTTCTTGTTTTCAAGGTTAGTTTCAATCTTGAAATGGCCTTAATATAAACCACAGGAGTATTTGCATTAAAATTTGTGTCAGAACTTGGTGCATAATACTCACTAATCCTTGTACTTTGTGTCATATTTACCTTATTAACTTATACAACTAATAAGTGAGACTTAAAAATCTAATTCTTTTACAAATATTAAACAATAGTTACAAACCAATTTAAATACATCTTAGTAATTTAAATAACAACTATATATGACTGACTCATTTAAATACTTCATGCATAAAATAAAACAAATAGAATAAATATATATTAAAATCTTATTAGAATTTGTGCAATTGGCTTATTTTATTTACTATAGACTCGTTTTATACTTTCTAAGAGCTACATTAATTTTATTTGACTGCAAATAAAGTAGAATATTGTCATGATTAACATAAATTGAAAAGTATTAAGGATGTCAAACTCATTTTCACTGGGGGCCACATCAGCCTCACAGTTGCCTTCGAAGGGCCGAGTGTAATTTTAGGACTGTATAAATGCAACTACTCCTTAACCTGGGGCAAGGAGCTTGGCACTGCCCCTGGGTAGAAACAAGGCATCAGGCCGTATAAAACAAGGTGGTGGGCCAGGTTCAGCCCTTGGGCCTTGTGTTTGCCACCTGTGATAGATATTTGACCAATTACTTTTTGGTAATATTATTATAATTAGTGGTATTTTGTGGTATGATTCAAACTTGACTCTTTGAGCACCTGGCTAATCTCGTTTTTGTTGGCAAGGGTAATTGTTGTATCTATGGATTTTGGTATAGTAGCCAAGTGAGTAAAGAGAAGAACTTCAGAAGTCAAGGGGTCAAAACTGTGTGGCAGGTTTCTAACAAATGATACAATCCTGTCTCTGTCTTTTTAGATTCATTTTAGCTAATGGGTACAGAAGAAAAACAAATGAGAATCACTTAACTTTGAAAAGAATAAAATTAGCAGTGAAGTAAAAGGCATGGCAGGCTGAAACCAAATGAGTCCACATAGACTGGAATGAAAAAAGATTTTTTAAGTTTTTAGAAAAAGTAAAGAAAGATGTAAGGGTAAGAAAAATTGAGAATAATTTGTAAGAAAAATATAGTCATCTATAACAGAATTTTACTGTAATTATGACCATTCATATCACCTTTTAATATTCATTGAGAATTTTCTATAAAGATTTAAACTGCTTTTAAAATATTTTTGCATTTTGAAAGGTATTTACTATAGTGACTTCATACCAATTCAAGTTACATGCATTTTTAAACCTTTGTTGCTTGGTGGTAATTGGCATAGATTGAAATATATCTTTCCTAAATAAATATTTTGGAAGACAATTTTTAAATCATTAGTGCATATAAGTTCTGTTTTCACTTTAATGTAGAAATAAAATTCTTAATATTGAACTACCATATTATTTTCTATAGCTTCATTGTTTGTTTATAAGACTAGACTAGATAGTGATTATTTAGACATTTTTGCTACTGAAATAGATTATAATGAATATTTGAAAAAATACATTTATTTCAAGTTTCATTATAAATTTTATTGTGACAGTGTCAACTGGTAAGAAAAAAAGCATAAAATCCATTCAGGGTTTAGCCGGTTGACTAAAGAATGTTTTCAAAGGAAATGACAGCATAAAAGCTGAGGAACTCAAACTAAGTCAGAATAACTTAAAGTATGCAGCATGCATACTATTAAGCTGTTTTGTGAATGTATTAACATTATTTACAAAGAAACTTCTAGAACATGAACACATGAGAATACCTTTCTGTTTTGTTGCTGCCTTTTTACATATCCCTCATTCGAATCCATTCACCAGTGATAACCTCTGTCAACCATGTACTATGACTCTCTTTGTTCTTTTTATGTATATTTTTATAGAAGTGCATGTTCATGTATCTATATTTTACATAAGTTATGCTACAGTGTGTTGTGGTCTGCAATGAGCTGTTTTACATGAATAGATCTTTCAGGTTTTTCCATACCAGCTAGTGAACACAGATATGGCCAGAAAAGAATATATATACACAGATGAGTATCTCTCTCTCTGTCTGTCTAGAGAAAGCATTAATCCCAGATGACAAATTTCTGAACTCCATTAATTGTTTTTATCTTTATGCTCTGGTTGGTTTTAGAGTTTCTAGGCAAATGTTAATAACTTGAAAAAAGTGACAGTTCAATCTCTTACCTTTATTTATCTAATTCAGTTTTTAATAATCACATGGTATTGCCTAGAACTTGTATTATCACTGTGATTACAGGCTATTTCAATAGGCATCCTCAATATTGTGTGATTTTATAATGATTTGTTTGTTATTCTTTTACTAAGAATAATATATATGTTAAGTTTTTATAGACACATCGAGTTAAGGATGTTGTTTTCATCACATCTCATATATATAGATGTAAATATGTACGTAGAATCCTTCTTTGTCTCTCCATTGCTTTGGTGGATGACAATCTCTGGTGTTCCTTGGCTTGCAGCGTCTGCACTCTGTACCTGCCTCTGCTGTCACATGGTGTTCTCCCACCATGTGTCTGTGTCTTCACAGGCATCCCCCCTTGTGTTTTATTCCTCATCTTGCAGGGACACCAGACATACTCGATGAAGGGCCTGTGCTACTACAGTATGAACTCATCCACACTATTACATCTGCAAAGGTCCAATTTCCAAGGACGGTTACATTCATAGGTACTGGAGCTCAAGAATTTGAGGTATTGGGGGAGTAAAAAGTTCAGTCCATAACACCTGTTATTAATTTTCATATTTTTTCTTAATTTTAACAGTTTTTCAATTAATGTACTTAAGATTTTGCTGTCAGGGGGAGCAAAATCCTGGGAGTAATGGGGAAAAATAGAGGACAATTGTATCTGAACAACAATTTAAAATAAAATAAAATAAAAGATTTTGCTGTCAAACAACAAAATTTTCTGCATAAAGTACTGCATCTTCTTTCTGTATTTTTTCTCAACTCATTAATATGGCTAGCACTGTAAAAACTTTATTTTAATGGTGACAGTTTCTATTTGTAATTTAACTTTATAATTCTTTCTTAATTGTTAAAATATAAAAATAGAGATAGGTTTGCAGAATCAAAGAAAAATATCAATGTTTGTTGAATGCACATGATGTACGGTATTGTCCACTCTTGTTCAGATCCACACATTCCCACTTACTAATGCACCACTGCATCACGTAATTTTTATTACAAAGGGGTAATTATAGCTTAGAAAAAAATGAAGTGTCTTGCCCAAAAGAAACTCAGTGACAAAATGTTGAAGTTTGAATTTAAACTCAGGTACTATTATACTACTATGAAGGAGCACTTCAGTATTTTATTAATATTACATGTATGTAAATTTTGTATAATTAAAAAATAAAGTTTGTATCTCTGTAGAAGGAGAAATTAAAACTTGAGAAGCTCCAAAACTTGGCATGGCTTAGCTGTTCCTATGTCTTCTCCTTAACTTTCCTCAAATATATAAATCATTATGGTTGAAGGAAAAAAATAAGCTGAAGAATGAGCTTGTATATTTTTTCCTGGGAAATTTTCAGAGGTTTATTTTTCATTTCAATGTGTCACCAAACCAAAGCAGTTTCTGGCTGCTTACCTCCACTGCCTAGAGGCAGAGACTGGTGACAATAGAAAGGTGTTTTTATTCAAATGCTCCACAATCTTGGAGACTGGCAGACTCTAGTCTCAAAGTCTGTGCCCTCTGGGAATCTTGGATAAAGTTGAGGTGTCATCAGCCAGACCTAAATGAAAGGCAGAGATCCTTCTCCCACTTCGAGGACCATCCTGTGGGATCTGCAGGCAGCTGCTTAGTGATCATCCAGGCAGCTCAGGTTTTCTCCCAGTCACTGTCAGGCCGTAGGCTCCCTCCTGGAGCCCATGTGTGGGGTTGGCACCATTGGCCTTGTGGCTTCCAGAGATAGACGTTCCCACGAGTACACTAACCAGTACCTTAGCAAGGTGAGTAAGAGCATGTTCCTTCTTTCCCTCAGGTTTATATTGGTTTCAGGTGTGGAATGAACCAGGTGCATTCTCAAAATGCACAAATAATTTCCTAAACTTCCATACACTCCAGGAGGGTCTGTCCCCCAACCAATTCCTTCCTTTCCCCAGACTAGACTCACAGGCCTCTTTTGTCCAGCATTTCCCCCAGCTGCCATTCTGACCACTGTGGGGCATTTGCCTTCCTTCTCCCGTCTCCACCCCCAGTCAGGCACCAGAAGTGGGTAGGAGGGCTTTTCCCTCATCCAATTATCTTGCTAGCCCTGTGCGTGCTCAGTGCAATACATCCTCCCTCCACCATCTTGCCCAGGGGTAGGGGATCTGTCAAAAGGAGCAGGGCAATCTGCATGTGGGGTAGAGTGTTTGTAAGGCACAAGCTCAATTGCCCAGACACTGCAGCCCCACCTGTTGCATCTGGGAGTCTCTTCAGTTCCCTGTCCTCTGCCTGCTCCCAGCAGCCTGGCCAGGCTATTGGTATCAGATGGGGGCACTAAGATTCCTGTTTCATTAACAAATGTTTCCTAATTAGATTTAAAAAAATACTCTAAGAAATATTATTCATTAGGTGAGGGGGGAGAATTAGCTATTTCAAAGAAATATAAGAAAAGACAACATATGTTTTTGAATGTACATGAAAAACAATAAATGCAATTTATCTAATTAGGAAACTCTTCTATAATGGCATGTTGTTTCATAATCTCTACTCTGTGCTAAATGGTCCGAGGTGAATAGTATATTTTTAAATAGAGATCTATTTGGCATTTATTTGTCTTTTCTATGTAAACATTAGTGCTAATTGCAGCTATTGTAGGAATAATCTGTCAATGCAACTTTGATGTTTATATTTTAAATTGTATTAATTCACACATTAGTTTTCGATGGTTGACATAACAAATTGCCATAAATGTGGTAGCTTACAACAATAGAAATTTACTCTTTCACAGGTCTGCAGCCTCTAATTCCAAAATCAAGGTGTCCATAGGGCGTCTCCGATGGCTTTACAGGAGGGTGCTTTCTTGTCCCTTCCTGCTTCTGGTGGGACTAGGTTTCCTAGGTTTGTGGCCATGTAACTCTAATCTCTGTTGTCTTTTCTTTGTGCCGTTCTCACCTGTGCATCTCTGCACCCATTTCCATAGCTTACAATGACAGTCTCATTGGATTTATGGCCATCCTTAATCCTGTAAGTTTTCATGACAGTCTTCAATTATATTTGCAAAGACCTGATTTCCCAACAAAAGTCACATTCTAAGGTTATGACTGGGTGTGAAATTTCAAATGGGACCATGGGTGACATTGTTGTGGGAGAAGACTCTTCAAGCCACTAGAACTGGGGAGAATGAACATAGTAGTACCGTTACAGATAATTTTTATTCCTGTCTATTTTCAAAATTAATATTTCTGAAAGAAAAAAAGAAGTGCTAGTGGTAATGCTGCTACCAAAATGTACTCCTCCTTCAATTTACAATTTCAAAATACAAATATAAAACATCCAGCCCATTACCTCATATGTGGTGTTCCAGAAAGTTAGATTCTGTTCCCTTTGTACTACCTTACTTCCAGTGTAATCTGTTCCTTTTTGTGGGTTGTGACTTGTCTTACATTTGAGTTACTGACATTTTTTTTTAATTTGTTGATTGATTTGAGAGAAAAAGAAAAGGGGGGAGAGAGAGAGGGAGAGAAATTGGTCAATTGTCTTATATGTACCCTGAGTGGGGTTCAAACTTGCAACCTTCATATATAGGGATGATGTTCTCACCAATTGAGCTACCCAGCCAGGCTGCTGCCAATCTTCTAAAAAACTTTAAAAGTGAAGTTTTCTGAGGATTACTCTGTGATCTCTAGTCACTTAACTTAACCCTGGTTCTCCATTTTAGAATAAAACAACGTTATCTCACAGGATAATTTTGATGATCTAATGAGACAAAATATATGATTCTTAATGGAAAACACTAAAAAGATTTCAGCATACTTATCAGTAAATAAAATATAATTTTAGAAATTACTCTTTTAATATTAAGAGGTAATAATTTTATCTTTGTTTTGTTAGCATGCTGACAGATTTTTCATGTCCTTCTTTCATTTAGCAAATCAATAATGTCATTTATATTCAACTTAGACCATTAGAATGATTAATTTGCATAGAATTGTAATGAGTAAAAAAGAAAAAGAATGGATTTGTCCCTATTGTCCCTAATTAATTTATTGCTCAAAACTAATTTTTGTTCTTGCTAATTTTTTCCTTGCTCTTATGATTACCATTACTTTTACATTGTCTCCATTTTACACATAAGAGAGTTGATGAAACTCTCCATGTGTGATACATGATAATAATGCAAACATGCTGTTCATCAAATTGAAGTTCTCAAGAGACACTGGAAAAACTGATGATTGCATAGCCAAGTTTGTGATACCCTGCAGCACACATTGTACAAAAGGAGACACAGTTGGAATTTCACATAAGAGGTATTTGAATCAGTTCATTTGGGAAACTGATATCCATCCTTAATTAACTGGGTGAGACCTGAAAGCTGTTAAGTAACATGTTCAGGGAGGGGAGAGAGAGAGAGCCTCAGGGAATTGAGTAGGTATGCAGGAAAAAGAAAAAAAAGTGTGAGACCATGTTAGGTTTAACCACCAAAAAAAGAGTGGTAGATCATGTTAGCATGTTTTTTTTTTGTTTTTTTTTTTAACTACTAAGAACGGATTAGACCATGTTAGCAGTAATGGTTTAAAGAAAATACTGGTTATCGATAGCTTGGTATGTGTACCTATATGAGGTATATTCTCTCTCTCTGCATACACACATTTATTTCTATGTAGGTCCAGAATCACTATCTTAGCTACACATGCTCTCTCCATGGGATTAGTTTGTTTTATTGAGAATAAAATTTCTGGGATACTAAAGTATTTGTGTAAAAAAAAACTGAGGCATGACCATGGCAAAATGTAAATGTAGAATACATTTCCCCTCCACTAATCAAAAAGACAAGCTACTCTTTGTATGCAAATTATTTCTTGCAGCATGTCTTAGTCAGGGTTCTCCAGAGAAATGGAACAACAAGGTGAATGGATATAGAGTGGACACAGGTATGTACTTCAGATCTAGGCCTTGTCAGCCTGCATAATTACATGAAAGAGATCTTTTATAAGACATTGGTTCATGCAGTTATGGAGGCTAAGAAGTGCCAAGATCTTCAGTAGGTAAGCTGAAGACCAATTGCTGATGGTATAGTTCTAGTTCAAAACCCAGCAGGCCTGAGATCCCCAGATTCACAATGTTGCAGTCTAAGTCCAGAGGCAGGAAAAGAATGACGTCCCAGCTCAAGGCATTCAGGCAGGAGAATGCTAATTTGTGATGAAGGGAAGGCTTTTTTTTTCTTACTCAGTGTTTCAACTGATTGAAGGAGGTCCATTCACATTAGGAAGTACAATTTGCTTTACTCAAATACCAATTTGAATATATTCCCCTAATTTAACCAGTGATGCATCTTTTAAAAGTTTGGCACAAGTGTACATATATCCCTCCCTCAAAATCTCTTTCAAGGCAGGTCATAAAGGAGAGAAATAAAATATGTTTTATAAGTTTTTTTGAGAACTTGTGTTTATATGTAGTATTTGATTTTGTTTATAATTAATATCTTTTGGACCTAAAACCATTAAATAGCAAAACCTCAGCAAAGCCTCCCCTAGCTGAAAATGGATATGCTTCCACTGGTAGCTCAGATGGATGATATTTGAAAATGGAAGGTTAGGTCAATTAACTAGCAGAGACCATTGAGTGATGTGGTGAGTTTTATGGGCAACAGACAGGTTGGTATTATTTTTCCACATCAAAGCCTGAACGGTCTTTAAATTCCCATTTCCCCAAATGGAAGCAATAGGAGACATTTTGTAGTAAGCATTTCGCTGGCAACATTCATGGGCTTTGGCGAGAAACAAACCAAGTAGGATGTCTAATCATTCTGTCACTGTACAGAGTGCACAGTGCCCTCTGTGTACATAGGACAAACACACCAATACCATCAGTTAAACACTTCAGTTAAAAAGTTCAGAAAGCCTGTGAACTTTTAAGGCTGATGTGGGAACTACTGAAGACAAAGATACTACAAATTCTCTGCTTTAGCATGTCAACACTAAAGCAAAGAGACAACAAGGACACATGGATCAGCATGGATACAGTAAAGAAGAATAACAAAACTATGGTGACAAAATAAAATAAAAACCAGTGCAAGGGCATAAGCATTATTAAAGCCAGTTTTCATAATATAATATTTACAGTAGTCTTCTTCATAAATTCTTATTTTACATAATAGTACATAGATGACTGTTTAGAAGAGTTTTAATTTTTCTTCACCCTTTGATAGATTTTTACAAAAATTTTTGAGCTGGATAGCCCACCTTAGGTTTTGGTGAATGGAAGTAATTATATTTAGCCATGAAAGTTAGTAACTATACCAGGAGGATACAGCTTAGTTTATAGTCACCATCTCGATTCTCAGCATTCTCAGAATGGTAGGCACCTTTCCTTAGAGATCCATATGCATTCAGGGACCTTTTATGTTCAGTTGAGTTTCCCCTCAACCCCATTAATGACAATGTAAAACATTAATAGAATTTATAGCCCTTCTTACCTCAGTTACTCTGAGATTTAAAGAAGTTGATGACACTTTCTATTTTAAATTTTTTTGAAGATTTTATTTATTTGTTTTTAGACAAGGGAGGGGAGGGAGAAAGAGAGGGAGAACAGCATCAATGTGTGGTTGCCTCTCAAATGTCCCCTACTGGGGACCTGGCCTGCAACTCAGGCGTGTGCCCTGACTGAGAATCAGACCAGCCACCCTTTGGTTCACACTACAGTGCTCAATCCACTGAGCCACACCAGTCAGGGCATAATGACACTTTTTCTTGATCCTTAGATTACTTTAAAAAATTTCTTTGGTATAAGTCCTTTTCAAAAAGAGAACACCTACTTAATGTTTCATTGTTCAGTGGGATTTTTCAGTTGTTGCATACATTTTCTTATTTAAAATAATGATATTCTGAAGTGCTTCAAACAGATTTATGAACTGGAGGAAATTCTCAAGTGTTTTTTCTAGGGGTCTACATATTTTGAATGTTAAGAAACACAGATCGTACTGCATGTGCCAAAAATTTGAAAAGTTGATCATACTTCCATTGAATAACCTATTAAATATCCTCAATGTATTCATTTTAATGGAATCTTAAGGTGAAATGGTATGCTACACAACAGTAAAAAAAATTAACAGATTATTTTTTAAAGGAAATATTGATTACTAAAACTATTATTCTTCTTTTGTAGCACTGTCTCCCTGACACAGGTTTTGAAATGCCACGATAATTTCATAAAGATGGTGTGGAATGAGAGAATATAACTGTCAGGGAAAATGAGTACATAGGATTTGCTTAATCATGTGAGAATATGTGGTATTGTTTCTTGAAATTACAAATGGATTTAAGGAAGAAAAACAGATGAAGCCTAGAATATATCCTTAATGCAGTATTTTTTTTATATAGGTACAGAAAAGTGTCTAATTATTTGATGTGTTATTCATTTACCAAGTGTACATCAGCTCATCACAAGCGTTCTGACTGGCTGGCCACGCTGTAAATCATTAACACTAATCCTGGTGAATCACAGTGTTTTCATTTGCATGTGTTTATAAGGCAAATGAATCACAGTGGTGGATAACTGTGTAGAAGTTGAAGAGTCACATATTTTGGCTCCAGTGCGCACGAGGTGCTCGTGAGGGAACACTTCTCTAATGACAACCGTCTCGAAGTAGGACAAAACTTGAGTATGAGAAACGTTATCCGGAGGGGCTGAGTTGCTTAAACACTAAAAGATCATTAAAAAGGTAACATTCACAATTCAGAGAAAAGCAAGAAAAATTCAAATTGGACTGAGAGAAAATTTTCTCAGTTGAATAGTACTTAAAAACAAAACAAAACACTACAGTTATTTAGAGCAGAGCTATTAAGCCGGTGGCCAGAAGCTGAGTTTCAGTAACACACATTTGTTTGTTTTTTAACAGAAGAGTGTTAAAATCTAAAAACAAAACAAAATTTAAAAGTCTCATGGTAGAATGAACAAATGTTTGCAGAATTTGAAATTATTTCCATCAAAAGTTGTAATCTACTTGCTTTAGGCAATGGAACATTAGCAAACAGTAGGCTACTTATGGGAGTAGCCTAATGTGAAGAAGCTAACATTAACCTAATGTTTAGTGTGGAGACTTGACCTGCGTTTGCCATAGTGAGCAGTTGTACATGTATGTGTATGGCCATCTGGGAACAATTAGTTCCCAGCTACCTTCAAGGAGACAACAGCTACATGTGTTAGCCCAGAATATGCCAGCAGAAGAACCACCCAACTGAGCATGGTCAAACTGACATCTGACAGACTCATTATTTATTAAAGTAATGGTGGTTTAACCTACTACATTTTGGGATAGTTTGTGATATAGAAATAGATGTGACCTGCCCTCTTTAAGTTGACACTAGTTCTTATATCTCATTTTTGTATTATAATACATTACATGGATTCATGCATTTATATTATCTACCTGCCTCTGAAAGCATTTCACTTCTGTCTTTCTGAAAATCTACTCTTCAAAGAAAGAAGTACCAAATATCTATTATATGTTCACAAATATAATGAGACTCTTGGAGTGCAAATATGAACAAGACTTAGCAAACTTCCTCAAGTAAGCACTATCTAGTGGGAAAGATAATTATGTATGCAAGTAGCATGGGCCAGGCACATGATACATAAGAGTATAAAGCTAATCACTTCAGATTATAAATTTCAGATCCCACTTGTGATTTCAGCAGGTTATTCAGTCTTTTTCTATAGTTTACTATTTTTCATATCCCCCAAATTCCAAGGTACACATACATGTATTCACAAAACTTTTCTGGAGTTTTTGGCTTTTTTTGTTGATAGGGATTTACCTGTTGGTGCTGGACACCGTCTCCACTGGTGTCAGAACTAGAAAGAGTGCTTCATATCCATAGCTACCGTTAATGAATCCTGAGGTCGGCAGTCCTTGTCACTGCCTGAACGATCTCGACAACGGCCAGTGCAGCCACTCCCAAATGTAAGAGAGTTCGGCTGTTTGTGTGCCATCCTGTGTTGTGAAGTGGGGAAAAATTCCAGAAGAAGTTGACTCAGGCACCCAGTTGTGGTGCAAAGCACCATTCTTCTTTGTTACTGTGGCTGATGAGGCCCAAAGCCCCGAAGTCTAACGAAGTGAAGGCAGACATTAACTTTCCATTCTCCTCTATGATTCGGAATCAAACCATCTGCATATGCTGAGGGCAGTGAGGAGTGGGAGCCTTGTGGCGTTGACCAATGCTGGTGTGAGGGTCATGACAGACAGGCAGGTACAAGCTGCACACTTGTCTTGCCAGATGTCACTCTTAGCTGTGTTGAAACACAGAGCAAGTGATTCCTTGTATTTTATGCTTGACTAACTATTGCTATAATTACTGCTATGTAACTCTTTTCAAGTTTTTTAGATCATGATGGCTTCTTGTGAGTAAATTGAGATTTTTTTCTCTTTCTTGAGTGTTTAACACTTGAATGGCCCAGTATGTCCAAGGGTTACAGTTCATTTAAATCAATCTTCCTTTTTCTCAATCTCTCTATCTCTTATATGTACATGTACACATACATATTACTACTTCATATATGTACAAAATACCCAAGGGGAGTTTTTCTTAATTTAACACACTACTTTAATATTATATTTTTATTTTTATTGAAAGAATGGTTGAGTGAACATTAACTTTCCATTCTCCTCTATGATTCGGAATTAAGATATCTTTTCATTCTTAGCTCTTCATTCAATGAACTAATATATACGCCTTCTACCTTTCACTTACATGCACAAACTTTATTATCCATGCCTGTAATCTTTCCACTTGGTAGGCCAGGGCCAAGCCTGTTATGTTCAATGCTATCTAAGCCTTGTATTTGAAAGAGAAAACCAACAGCATATATTGACTAACACACATTTTTTGCATAGTGAAATCATATTGGTTAAGTATGACTTAACTGTGCCCCCCAAAAAGCAATAATATTTTATTAACTTATAATTATGTGATCCTTTAGACAATAGTATTAAAAATATAAGGAAAATGTTAAATGAGTGTTATTGAATTTAATTTTAATTTAGCTGATACTCCATAGAGAAAATTCTATATTATAGTCCTTAAATTTTGCTCTAGAATTATTCCATTAATATTTCCAAAGAATTAGTTATATGGACTTTGAGCCTTGCAGTTTCCTTAGACAATGCATACATGTACAAATAATGTGCATTAAGGATGAACATAATTCTTTAAAAAAATAAACTGTTATTCCACCACATTTCTTTAGCCTAAGAATAAACTATAAAATCTTGTTGTGAGGTAGCTTTGCTATTTGTACCCATGGCTTTGTAGCTCTCTTGAAAGTGATATTTTCTTCTTCCTTTGACAAGTACTGAAGGTTTGACATTTCATTGTAATGCCTCACAGCCAAGCCTAGCAGTAATTATTCAAAGAAGTTAAGGGTTAGTCATTTCATATCTGTAAGCTTCGAAATGAGCATTACTGAGTAATGAAACTGCTCAAAACTCAGGGAGTGAATGCAAATCAGTAATTTCAATGTAGGTATAAGTTCCATATTTATTAATTATTTTAATGTAGATAGCAACAAAAAGTTGTCTTTTAAACATGTTAAGATTTTGAGTAAGAAAAAAGCCTCAGTAAAATATTTACTTAGTTTGTTTCTTAAAGAATGAAGAGATAGAAAAATATAGTTAAAATCAAGACTAGCAAACCATCGCTTACCAATCTACAGGGCCAGTACACAAGCAGGAGAAGCAGTGCATAAGAAAAACCAAGAAAGCTCACAAAACTACAGATGCTATGCCTTCTTTTCTATGGTTTTCTGAAAAAATTATCACTATTCAGCTTACCAGCCCCACTGACATCCACTGGTAGAGAGTTTTGAGAATCAAAATTTCTCACAGCTCTGTGAGAATCAGGGTTTCTGTGCTCTGTAGCTTATTCTTTCAGCCAGACTTAGCCTGGTCGTGAGAATTTGGTGTTAGCATAAAATACTTGCTTATTTAGCAACTTGTCATGTAGAAAACTTGCTGCATAAATCTGTATAGAATGACATGTATCTAGTTTTTGAGAGGGTACTATCATTGTATTGTACTAGTGAATGTCTGAAAGCTAATATCATTGAAGACAAAGTCTGGGCTTGACCTCCAAGTCACATAAATTCTTATGTAAATTCTTATGGCTAGTAATCATAAATGTGGGAAGTCATCTGATTGTAAAAGTTCATGAACTCTTAAGGGAGTAGGGTTTTATTCTCCCTTCCATGATGCTACTTAATTTCATTGCACATCTCTCATACAAGGAGGCCTCTTCTTAATATAACATTAAAAAATAAAAAGGCTAACTTTCATTACAACTTCTCTCAATTTGAAGGGTTTTCCTCTGATCTATAAAGAAAAGACAAGCTCCTTTAAAGCATCCCTTCTTGTTAGTGATCAAAGAGAATGCTTCTAAAAGAAAACGTAGAGAGATGAAATGAAAGTGATTGGTAGACTTCTGCCCCAGTCTTTTAACATCCTAGAATCACTATTCTTTTCATGGTAATTTCTAAAGCTTGACTCTCTTCAAAAATGAAAGAGATTATTTTTTAAAGTAGAGTCTAGAGATGACAGACAGAGTGCTGTGTAAGGAACTCGAGCTCTGGGGAAGTTTGAATCATGGTGGATGTGACACACGTCTGTGTTCCCTACCTTTCACCAGACCAGGAGTTATGGAATCTTTAGACTAAAAGCAAGGAACATTGGATTTGTGGAAGACCAGAAAAGAAAAAAAATCTCATCCCAGATTTGTTAAGATGGGTTTTTGAGGATAGTCTGCCTTTCTTCTCAAGATGGTAGCACACAAAGAAATCATTTTTCCACTTACCCACCCTTGCCTCACAAGGTTGGCTGCGCCATGAGTGTTCTGGACAGGAGTGAGATGGCATCCCTGTAACCTAAACTTATCGCACTCCACATACCCACACATCTTAACTTTTCTCTGAAAATCCCCAAGGCAAGGGTCATAGAAATAAGATTGATTTTAACAATGGAAGAAAAGTTTTTATTTTACACTATTCATCTAAGACCTCTACAAGACACACAGACAACAATGAATTACAAAGATTTGTGTTACACATGCAAATTGTGGAATGCAGGCACCGAAGTTAGTTAACAAAATGAAATCCTTATGAAACAGAGTTAGTAGGAAGAAGTAATATAATTTAATGTAATAATTAGTTATTGTAGAATAAAAAAATGTGTATTTTAGAAAATGTGAGTTATAGAAATATTCAAAATTATTGATGTGTGAGGTGGACCCAGAAAAACCTGGAATTTATTTATAAAAATTGTATATTTATTCTTACATTTAAACTTCAGTCACTTCAAAGTACTCTCCATTTCATGCCATACTCCTACTGAGACATTTTTCCACTCCTTAAAACAGTGTTTGAGCTGGTCAGTTTTGATGCCTTTTAGTGCTTTTGCTGTTTTTTTTTTCTTTTTTCACATTCTCTGCATGGGCAAATTGTTTCCCTTTGAGGATGTTTTTCATCTGGGGAAACAAAAAAAGTTGCTCATGGTGAGATCAGGTGCATAGAGAGGGTGCAACATGGAGGTCAGGCCATTAATGGTCCAAAACTGCTGAACATTCAACATGGTGTAGGCAAATGTGCTCATAAATCACCCATCATGAAATGGGCAAACGGGTTGAAAGAGTCTTCAAAAAAATTCACTAAAGCCAAACACAGCCTCTCACACCAGCTGGTACACTGATACAGACAGACCCTAGAATACTCACCTAGTGGGGGGAAGCCTATACTATAAGGACCTGCCCTCCAAAAGATAATTCTGGGTTTTTATGGGTCCCCCTTCATACAAAGTCTATCCAGAATGTATCCAGTCATGTAATATGAAAAATAGAGACATTTTTTGAAGAAGGTACAAGGTATAAGAAACATTGTACACAGGACAATGATGCCTCAGTCCCCTCCAAACTAGACACCCTGAGACCTCACACAGTTCTCCCAATCACCATCAACTACCCCACTGTATTTTCTAGGTTCTCATTGTCAGTCTGAAATCTCTTCCCCTTCAAAGGTGATTTTAGTTTTGGGGAAAGCCAGAAGTTGTAGGGCACAAAACCTGGGCTGTAAGGAAGTTGAGTTACCTGGGCAATCTGATGTTTCACCAAAACTCTGCATGAGATGTGATGCATGAGTGGGCACACTGTTGTAATGAAGGTGCCAATCATCAGTTGTCCATAGCTGGGGCCTTCTGAATCATCAAATAGTTTTTGCAGAAGAATTTTCAAGCTTAATGCAAAATTTGATGCAGATTTGTTGTTCTACTTGCTCAGTCATTTCGAATGTAATGGTCACACAGTACACATATTCACTCAATGGTGTCTACCACCCCCACTGACTAGGACAGTGAAGTGGTCATTGTTCATGCATGTGCATTCCAGTCCACTCTCCTTGATTGCTAGGTTACATTTATGTCATGTCCTGTAAACTGTTCTCATTGTATTAATAATAGCTTGGCTTTTTCCAGACACATATTATTATGTAGGTGTGTTAAAAACTAAATAAACACAGTTAAAGGTAGCAAATTAGAAGATTGATAAAGGAAGATATCCAGAAATTAGAGGGAAAAATGAATAAAAGTGAGAGTATATAATGATATATATATTCTATTTATCTATCATCTATCTATCTATCTATCTATCTATCTATCTCCCTAGAAATAATATTCCAGAACTACTCACAGCCATCAACTTCTAATAGGTGTTGTAGATTCCAGACAGAAAGAAACAGAGAGCATTATGCCAAGTGAAATAAGCTAGGTGATACCATATGATTTCACCATTAACAGGAACCTAATAAACAAAACAAGCAAGCAAGGAAAGTACAACCAAAGACACTGAAATTGAGAACAGGCTGACAGTGATCAGAGGGGAGAGGGGAGGGAAAAATAAGGGAAAAGGGTGAAGGGTTTACAGGAACAATTATAAAGGACATTTGGACAACAACAAGGGGGAGTGGAAATGAGGGAGGGAGACAGGGAGGGCTGGGCTGGTGGGGAGGTATGGAGGGAAAAGGCAGAAAACTGTACTTGAACAACAATTAAAAAATAAAAATAATAATAAATGTACTTTTAAAAAGAAAAAAAAAACAGAGAAATGAGTGGAATAAGTAAACATTCAAATAGATGAGTCTAAAGTTTGAAATGAATAGCAGAGACCTGAACTAGATAAATGAAAAGAGTGAAAACCAGATATAACTGTTAAGGACTGCATAAATGAAAACAATTGTTGCTATTTTCAGAAAGCAAATAGTATTACTGCAAAGGAAAGAATCAAATGAACATCAGGTTTCAGCTTCACCAAAGAAATACTTAAAGGTAATCAAGAAAAGACTCCAAAGTTCTGAGGATAAGGTGATGTTAAATCTAGAATTTTGTCACTATCAAGGAACATTCTAATATAAAAGAAAAATAAATTTATTTTGGATATGCAACAGCTCAAAATCTGTGGGGATTTTCTAATTTGAAAGTTAGAGAATAAGGAAAGAGAAAAGTAATGGTAATTAACTGAGTTTGAAAACTGATTAATTTACAAGAATTCAAGAAATGAATAAAACAAAAAACAAGAATAAAATAAAGGAAATCAAAATGGTAGAGATTCAATAATCGTTAGGATAATGCATAAATTAGTGACCTATATAAAGAGATTTTTAGACATTTTATTGTTGGAATATGTATGAAATGATTTCAAGAAATTCAAATAATTATAGAAATGTTTTCAAATAAGGGGAGAGACATATACACTTGAGAGATACTGTTCAAAATAAAGCAAATGAGGCAATATCACTATCAGTAAAGAAGAAATAATAAATTAAGGTAAAATATTTAATTGACAAAGAAGACTAAAACTGATAAAAGAATTAATCATTGAAACAGATAAACGGAATTTACTAGGTAGCCAAGAACATCATTTTGAAGCAAATAGAAAAACAATGGTTTAAGATTTTCAAGGAAATTTTGACAAATCTAAAACCATTTGTGAAGATTTCAATATCATTTTCTTAAAAATAGACAGATCAAATTATTTGAAAACAGGGATCCAAGATTTAAAGGATGTGAATAATTACCTATCTATCCATCCATTTACCTGCATACATATGTAGACACAATTGTGTGTATGTTTTATATGTGTAAATATATGCACATTTATGTCTACATATATAAAATGTAAGTTTTTACCCAGAAACAAAAAGTTTAAGTTGTTTTTGTTCAAATTGACATGAAATACTTTAAATATTGAGTCCATTTAAGGGGTTCAGAAAAGTCTCAAAATTTCCAAAGTAAAAATTCAAAAGCCATGTTATTTGTCCCAAAGCAGAAATAAATTTAGTAATTAACAAGAAAAAATAGCTAAAATTAAGTGTTACTTCACACTTTGCTATATCATGGAAAAGTCTAATAATCAGCAGTTAATGGCAGTGACCCTTTCACTGAACATGGGTCTGTTCTTGGACTTACTTGGGAACCAGGCAATGTAATCTCTAAATCTCTTATAATTTAGGACAAAAGTTTCAATATACTAGGAGGTGTTCTTTTTTTCCTTCCTACCAATGATTTTGGTAAAAACAAATGAGAGATAGATCATTTTTTTAGGTAGATTTTCATATGACTCTTCTAATACCAGTGAGACTGAATTTCACTACATTAAACAATAGAACATTCATTTGAGTCCAACTTAATAGTCACTTCTAATCATAATCATCCCTTGCCTTACTTTCTAAGAGCCACATCTTTCTCTTTCATAGAAATATTAAATTACAAGCAAGAATAATTTCTGAGCCAAAGAGGGCTTCTCTGAGGGTTTTTGTACTTGATATGCTCTCCTTTTTGCAAAAAACACAAACACACACACGCATTCCTAGCAAGACTTTGTGGTCAAAAGTCACGTTTCCCATTCATAAGGATATAACAATGGCAAATACTCATTGGAAAATAATGGTAAGCATAAATAAATGAAACATGCAGACTGTTGACTGCCAGTTTATATTTTCTTTTGAAACCCTGAAAACAAAGGAAAGAAAACAGCAGTATCATAAAAAGAAAGGCATTGGGAGGGATGGGGCGGGTGGGAGACAAAAAAAGAAAAATGAAATAAATATGGAATCTTGACCGATGAAGTAAAAAAAAATTGAGATTTATAAGAAAAACATCATCAAGAAAGCTAGATTTCTTTGATTTCTCGCTGTTTGGGGGAGATAAAATTTCATGGTTAACTAATCAATAAGCAAAAACATCACTCAGGCCTCTGCCATGTGCGAGACAGTGTATCTGATAACTTGGAAGGTGTGATTAAGAAAAAAACACTCAACAAAGGAGGGACAAGTTTAGAATAGCATAAACCATATACTGAAAATCAAAAATCAAAAATCAAAAACTTATGTCTCCCTTTAAAAGGTATCAGTAATAAAATAAAAATTAAGAAACAACATTTAAATGTCTAATTGTCAATTTTAGTGCAATGCAGGAAATTGTTATTGCCTCAGTATATTTCCAATAGTGTGTGGTTTACAATGTTTATCTACTGAAGTACTTAGGTGCAAATGAAAGTACACATTCAGGTTGCATTTTGCTATGCTTTTTTCTACATGGTTTTCACCCCTTCTAAGTTTCCTGAATATACATGATTCATGAAAGTAAGAACCTCCTTATACCTGTCTAAACCCAGTCTATGTTTCTTCTATATATACAAATGCTAAACATATCTGTGTGAATTTTGGGTTTATGAAACATATTTTATTGACCCGGTTTAGAAGAAAATAATCACTGATACTTTTTACCTGCTATTAATCACTTATGATTATTTAAACTCTTAGCCAATACATTACTGTTGACCTTTGAACTACACAAGTTTGAACTCTGAAGGTCCACTTATAAACAATTTTTAAAACAATTACTATAAACATTTTCTCTTGTCATGATTTTCCTAATTTTTAATGTTTTTCTCTTTTCTAGCTTACTTTATTATAAGATACAGTGCATATGATGTACAAACATGTTAACTGACTGTTTTTGGTAGGCTTCCAGTCAACAGCAGGCTATCAGCAGTTACTTTTGGGGGAGTCAAAGTTACATGTGAACTTCCACTGCACTGGAGTTGGCACCCCTAAGCCCATGGTGTTCAAGGTTTATTTTTACTTTTCATTTTTTTAATATCAAACTGGAATTTTTATTTGACAGTGAAGTTTCAATGCAGTATATCATTTATTTCATGTTTCAAAAACTTTAAAAATAATTACATATATATATAGTAAAAGTATAAAAATATACACAGCAATGACAAATACGTAATTCTGAATAGCTAACTCTGGTGAAAGAAGGAAAAAAGTGAGGGACTTAGAGGAGCTCAAAAGTACTCCAACTAATATTTTACTGCTTAAAATAATATATTAAATAAATATAATAAAATGATTAAATAAGCAAAGCTAAGTTACATGTAGCTGTGTTAATTCTATTATTCTTTATCTGTATGTTTCAAATATTTCACTAAAGAATAAGATATTTCTTGCTTAGCAACATATCCATTAAAAAATTCTGATTTTACTTACAAAGAATGCAAAAACATTTATAGAGAAATTTTATAATTGTATTGAATGACATAATAAAGGTCTGAATAAGAGCAAAAAATAACAAATTTTTGGATAACATATTTTAAGCATATTGATTCTCCCCAATGTAGGTATAAAATTAACCCATTTCCCAAATAAATCTAATCATGTGATAAAAATCTAATCACAATACTATGAAAATTTAATATATAATAAAGCTGTTAAGGACAAATCATTCAGAAAACTATGATAAGGGAAAAGGCTCATCTAACAGAAATATAAACTGAAATCCTTTCATAAATTCATATACAAACACATTCTAAATGAAGCCTTGATTTACCTCATCTATGAATGACAAAACATTTAATAATAGAAAGTTTCGGCACCTCTGTGGGGAAGCACACTCTAGCTCTGCTGGTGGGAGAGTAAGAGGTCACTGCCATTCCTGAGTTTAATCTGATAATGTTGTTGAAGTGTTGATGTGCTTCCTGGCCCAGCAGACACACTCTTGGGTACACACCTCTTTTGCCATGTAGGTCACGATAGAAACATGGTGATTTAGCTTTTTCTATCAATGTGGATGACTAAATGTTTAATTTAGCTGTTTCTTTCTATTTCCATGTGAATGAAAATGTAATATATAGGGATTCATACAATGGAAGTTGCTTTAACACTCAGAAGCAATCAATGAACTACTTGCTGTTCTATAGTGCATTGATTTATCCTAAACATAGTGTTGAAGGAAAATTGTAAGAAACTGCATAAAATATTTCATTTCATGGACATGTTTTCAAGGAAACACATACATATATAAGAACATAAATGTTTAACTGATGTATTTGTATAAATATATGAGCATACATGAGTATATAAAATATATATATGCATGCCAAATTTGTTTATTGAAATGTAAATAATTTAAGCCTCAGAATAAGCTAGGAAGTAGGTATTATTATACCCATGTTGCAGAACAAAAACTGGTGTGAAATACAAGTAACATGGAAAGGTCACGTATTTCTGAAAGGTCATCTGTATAATTAGTTACTGTTAAAGCCAGGATTCAAACCTTGAGTTTCTGGCTTCAGAATTCACAAGCTTAAGCACTTGCTGTACTTATTTGCAAATTGCAAAATATGTTAACATGAACTTACGGGAAGGAAATAGACACGGAAGGAATAAATGATGATGACAGAGCAATATGTAAAACCATTTTAGAGTCTTAAATGTACTGATGAGGATACTGTGATGTGATTAACTCGACTCTGAATCTAATGAGGGGAAGAGCAAGGGGAGGAAGAAAAGAAAACATAGTCTAAGGAATTGAAGAGTCTAAGTGGTCAGCATAAGTACTGTCAGTGAAAAGACCTGAATCCAACTTTTCTGGCCTTTATTCATGTCATCTACAGGTAAAACACATAAAAGTGTTAATAAATCAAGTGCTTTAAGTTCAAGTTTTGGGGATTCATTTGTTTAAACATTACTGAACATCGAGTACTATTACTATGCAGTAAAAGAAAGAGATTAAGCAAAAGTTTGGTCTCTTATTTCAATGTGATATTGGTAAAAATATTTAACTTATCTTTGTTTAAATTCTCATGCCTAAATTGAACTGTTTTACAAGTTCTTTATTAGAATAGAAACCGCACAGGAATGGTTCAATTCCTGAAATATGCAACAGCTTTAGTAAAGGAATTTTTCATTAGCTGTTCATTGGTATTGAATGCTTAATTTAGCTTTTTTTTTTTTTTTTCAACAAAGTGCTCAGGCTCAGGAGTGAAGTACACAGAAGTGTGGGGGAGAAATGGAGGAGAACCAGTACAGATGTAAACAAGCCAATGAAAACTAACTGTCCGGGGGTCCATGGCAAGACAGATTTTCTTATTGCGTCTAATTTATGTCATTTAAAGAATTGTTATTTTACTCTTTATAACATGCACCAAGGTAGTTAATTCTAAAAACAATCACCTACCCAATTTCTACTTAATGATATCAAATTATAAAACATATAGGTAGTGAACTTTGACACTTGAATAGCAAAGTTAAGCTAAATAATGGTAGAAAAATAAAAAGCAGTCTCAATTCCCTACTTCACAGGAAAGAGATTTAAACAATGTATTCAATATTTGCAAAAAATCAATAGAAATATATAAGGATAAGATTTTGATATACATATTTTAGGCTAATACAGATAGTTATTAGACACAGAGCTTGAGATAGTGCTGCTGATTTTGTTTTTGCTATACTAGGTTTTACATGCTTCTGGGGATTTAAAATTGAATTGTGAAAAATCGTGTACTTTAAAACAGCTTGGTATTTCCTCTCTGGTCTTGTGGCTCTTTGCCATATTTATATATTGAAATCACTAAGTTATAGGCTTTTTCTAAACAAATAAAATCCAAACTGTTATCTACTACAGGGACTAGTCAGTGGTGGTCTAGTAGTATTAAATGCCCAAGGGAAATAATTTTCTATCCC
The DNA here is from genome assembly GCA_004024845.1 of Tonatia bakeri. Taxonomy (NCBI): domain Eukaryota; kingdom Metazoa; phylum Chordata; class Mammalia; order Chiroptera; family Phyllostomidae; genus Tonatia; species Tonatia bakeri. The sequence continues at coordinate 62,305 of PVIA01003536.1, read as the reverse complement.
AGAGACTAAGTAGAGATTGATGTTTGCCATTTTGTAGCTCATTATTCTGAAAAAAACCCCTTAAAAGCCATGAAATGTTCAGAGTTTCATATGAATACTTTTAAAATAAGGTGCCGTTCCCAAAAATGATTTGTTCTGCTTTACTTTCTCTGAAGGCCCCTGGATTTAAAAATATATGTTGCTTTATGAAAATAAAAGACAGTTGGAAGTTATTTCCCCATAATATTAAATCATCTCTTTTGTAAAGAACAATAGGTCCAATTAATTTCACAATATCAGCCATAAAGATTTATGCAGAGGATAAGCTATTTTCATGAATTAAATTTTTTAAAAACGGAAGCTTGTATTTCTGAGCACAAATAAAATTTTATTTTTTGGTTCTGCTAGAAATGCATACAAAATATATTTTACACAATGCTCTTTAAGTGGTATATATTCAGTTCATAACTTCAGGGAATAAGCAAATGTTCTGAGTAATTAACTTCCAAAGTAAATGATCACATTGTGCTTCATACATTTTTGAGATTTATTTTCATGGTCCTTTCATCATCTGAACACTAGCTACTAGAAATAGAACTAATACACCTAATTCTAACAACTACACTACACTTTCCAAATACATCTCTGCTCTTAAATTTAAAAACAAAAGTGTCAGAATTTTATCCAAAATAGTGATAAACAGGATTTTGGGAGGTTCTGCTATTAGTGTATTACATGCTTATTTGTTTCTCAATAAAGTTGGTGAACTGCCCCCAAGGTCTTTTTGCTTGTTTTATTGACGGTGTGCTGGATGGTTGATGTTTTTGCATAAACAAATTCTGGGTATTAGTTGCCTGATTGACTCTTCTGTTGAGAGTGCTGATTTGCTACTGTGAAAATATATATTTTTGTCTATAGATGTAAAACAATATCTGACATGTTATTTTATTGATGTTTTATTCAAGATTCTCTTGGGAAAAATAAAACAGCAACAACAACTTGAGCATGCACATAGTTTGTGATGATTAAGGGACTAAAATTTAAATCTCTGCAACTGAATCAGGTATGATTCCACTGCTAAGATTATACCAACAGGAGAGATTAATGTGAAAAGAAATTCAAGATATAATATACTAAGGGATATGAGAAACATGCATGTGGCTTACTTAGCATGAAAGCTTTAAGGAGAGATCATTGAAGTGCCTGAAAGAGCTTTCAGTGATAAAGGGGCATTTCGGTAAGATCTACACTATTAAAAGAAAGTCATTCCAGGCAAAGGTCATAGTATGAACAAAAGCAAGCCCATCTAGAGGCAGTGCGCTTGTTTGAGAAGCAATGCTATTGTAAGGGCTCATTGGTCAATCCACAGTACATATTTTAATGTAGTCAATTGTCACAATTGTGATCTCTCCAACCCTCCCCCCATCCAATTTAGGATCATCTATTGCATTTAGTTGTCATATCTCTTTACTCTCCTTTAATTTAGAACAGTTCTATAGCTTTTTATAGTCCTCAACCTCGTCATTTTTTAAAGAGTGTAGGCCAGTCATTTTATAAAATATCCCAAGTTTGGATTTATCTGGTGTTAGTTAATAATTAGATTCAAATTATACATTATTTTCAGGAATACCTTGCAGATGTGATGTGTCCCGCTTCAATGCACCATATTAAAAAACACATGACCTTGTTTTACCCCAATATTTTTTATATTAACTCTTAATTCACAAAATAGTCTCCCTCATTTCTCCTGACTGCGAAGTTTCTATTCCCCACCTTAAATCAATCATTTGTGGGAAGATTCTTTGAAGCTTTGTAAATACCCCATTACCATGAAGAATTTTAGCACTAAGTTGAACAATGTGTGATTTTCTAACTCCATCATTCTACATTTATTAGTTCATGTTCTACTATGTAAGTAAGGAAGATATTTTGCTTCATTCATTCATTTGCATCAGTATGGAATTGTGAATTCTTATTTTATTCAGTAAGTTATAATGCATGACTAGAATTATTTAATTTTATAGTCAAATGTCTCACATTTGCCACTGGAAACTATTTCAAGATGGTTCATGTACCTTTCCTGATAACATCATTATTCTTCAGACCCTTTCTAGTTCAAGCTGTCCCAGGCTCATCTTAAATTTTGTCTGACCCAGGCCCGGATCAGATCTCTTCTACAAGTTTCTCTGATTGCTGTTAGTGAAGAACATGATTAAAAAGTACAATTTTGCCTCTAGTTAAGTGTTGGCAAGATTTTTCCATAAAGGACCAAGTAATAGATATGTTAAGTTATGCCAGCCATATGGTCTCTGACATATTTATCCACTTGGCCACTATGTTAAATGTCAATATGTAAATAAATAAGTGTGGCTGTGGTTCAATAAAAACTTCATAGATAATAAAATTTCAAATATTCTTCTTTTCATTTTTTTCAACCCTTTTAAAATGTAAAAACCTTACTTAGCTTATAGGCCGCACAAAAACAGTAAGTGGGTCCCATGCAGTTTGGGGTTTTCGGTTTCCCACCTCTGCTATAGGGTGTATCCTGTTAGTGGTCTACCTTTGCTTCTCGGCCCTTTTCATTTTCTGCTCAGTTTGTCTGTTTTTATGTTTTCATGTCATAATCACACTGTCTTCACTGAGAAAACTTTATAGTAATTCTTAAATTTAGTTGTTTTCCAATGCTTTTTTTCACAACTGTTTTAGGTACTTGAGGTTGTTTGGATTTCCATATGTATTTTAAAAACACTTTTTCAAATTTCTTTCAAGTCCACCAGGACCATGACTGGAATTTCACTATATTTCTATGCAAATTTTTTTATTTTGAAATTTACATCTTGACAATATTGAATCTTCAATCCTTGACTATCACTGATATCTTTATTTCGCTGTTTTAAAGTCTTTCATCACCTTTGTTGAAACCTTTCTAATTTTATGACCTTATATCATATTTTAACTGAATATTTTTATTTTTATTTTCCAATTTTTTGCTGCTAGAATGAAGAAAAAAGCTGGGTTTTGCGTGTTGACTTTATATCTTACAAGCTTGGTAAAGTCACTTATTTTTTCTACTTTTTTTTAGATTACTTAGGATTTTCTGCATAAATAATAATAGTATATACAAATAAAGACAGTTTTGATTTTTCCTTCACAGTCTTTGTTATTTTATTTTATCTTATTTTCTTATTGCACTGGTTAGGACCTTAAGAAAAATGTTGAATAGAAGAGATAACAATGGACTTTACTGCCTTGTTGCCTTTCTGAGGGAAAAGTGTTCGGTCATTCACACTTATCAGTCATGCTATTTTTTTAACATTTTAGGCTGAAAAAGATTCCTTTTATCCTTAGTTTTCAAAAAATTTTAGTCCTAAATAAGCATTGAAGTTTTTCAGATGCTTTTCCTGCATTTATTGAGATGACCATACGGTTTTTCTCTTTTAATATGATAATATAGTTTGTTGCATTGGTTCTTTTTCAAATGTTAAACCGACCTTGCATTTTTGGAATAAACGCACTTGGTCGCAGTAAATTGTCCCTTTAACAAGTTATTGGGTTCCATTTGCCAATGTTTTGTTAAGGATTTTTGCAGCTATGCTGATAAAAAAGTTTTTTCTGCATTTTTCTTTTCTTGCAATGTCTTTGTCCAGTATTGATTCGAGATATACCGTCCCCATTAAATGATGGGAAATGTTTACTCCTTTGTTTTCAGAAAATAGTTATGTAAAATTGGCATTTTTTCCTAAATAAATGCTTGATATATTTCACCTTGAACATATTTTGGGACTGAAATTTACTTTGGAAACATTTCTGATAGTACATTTAGTTTATTTAATAAAATTATCAGGTTTTGAATTCAATGTGCATCAGTTTTCATAATCTGCACTTTAAAAAAACATTTAAAAATTTTTTTAAAGATTTTATTTATTTTTAGAGAGGGAAGGGAGGGAGAACTAGAAAGAAAGAGAAACATCAATGTGTGGTTGCTGGGGGCCGTGGCCTGCAACCCAGGCATATGCCCTGACTGGGAATCTAACCTGTGATGCTTTGGTTTGCAGCCCATGCTCAATCCACTGAGCTACGTCAGCCAGGGCTAAAAATTTTTTTTAAAATTTAATCTTTATTTCATTTTTTCCAATTACCAATTAGTTCCCTTATACTCCCCTCTGCCCAGCAATCACCACACTGTTGCCCATGTCCATGAGTCCTTTTTTAAAGTCATTGAATGTGTTATCTTAGTTATTTAAGATGAATCATTATTATTCTTCCAATATTTGCAGGGTTTATAATTTTACCTACTCTTTCATTACTGATATTGATAATTGGTATTTTCCCTTTCTTCCTTGATATGTTTTGTTACTGATTATTAGTTTTATTAATCATTTAAAAAGGTACTACTAATTTTGTATCTTTTTCTATTTTTGTTCACTTTTTATTTTCATTGATTTGTATTCATTGTTTTTCTACTTTTACTTATTTTATATTTATTTGTTCATTTTTTTCAAACTTCTTAGGGTGGAACTTAAACCCTATATTGATATTTTTTTTCTAATGTAAGTAATTACAGATATACATTTCCTTTTCAGGCTTCAGCTTTCATTTCTAGCTACCCTGTGCTAAAAGGAGTACCTTCAAGAGACATATACATGTGACTATTATATAATGAAGTTCCCTTCTTTCAAGGGTTGATTTCTGATTTTCTGTCTACTTTTGGCCACTCTACAATGTCTTCAGATAGTTGAATAGAACAGTAACATGTAATTTATGTATTAAAAGACCTTCGTAGTCTCTTCTGTCTAAATTTCACTAGGGGTAAAAATGAAAGTAAAAAGATTAGTTAGGAGTCAGCTGCTATAATTTAGGCAAGTAGTGACTGAATGAGGTAATAGCAAAGGGATTGTTTAGAAGTTTCCAGACAGAGGATGTTTTTTCACTATAGAACTGAAATTGATATTCTGAACTTATTAGTTGGATATAGATTATTAGATATTTTCAGAATAAAAGATGACTCAATTTTTATTTGTTTGTTTTTCTTTTTGTTTAGTTGGATTTGTTTTAACCTTCATATTTTAATGAAGTGTGATGGCAGAAACTCTGATTAAGAACATTGTGGGGCTGAAAAGTGAAGTAGATTTTGGAGACTTGATAGTTCAGTGTTGCTGTAGATTGAGATGTGTATTAAACACTTCAGTCTTGAGTAGAATAATTTTTGGCACTGCTATATAAATGCAGGTCTCATATTTTTAATGGGCACTGTTTAATATATATGGCTCTGAGATCATCTGAGGAGTAACTATAGGCAATGATGAAGAGTGATCCATTTTTATAGTTTAGGAAAGGGAGGATGATTTGGTTAGTGAGACTGCTGCTGAGGGAGAAGGAAAACAAAGTACTGACATCCTTGAAACAAAGAAAAAAAAATTTTTTCCAGAAAGCAGGGACTGATTGAGTTTACTAATGTTTAGAATTAGTTTATACATAGAATAAAGAATATATAGATTAAACATATTTGGAGGAGCTATGCTCATCATAAACATTAACACATTTCCTTACAGTCCAATGGATAAAGTGTATTGTAGTGCCCAAACTATTTTGTCCATGCCTTTTCCTCAGTGAGGAGTATTTCGGAGTGAGAGTATCCTGAGAAACAGTTTTATGAAAATTCCCATTTAGAGTCACATTTATCAACTTCTCTAAGTTGTGTAAATCTGAGGTCTACAAAACTAGTCTCCTGATTTTTATTTCAGTACCTCTTCATGCATTAATATTTGAATTTTAAAATTTATCCCAATGTTAAATAATGATTCAACAAAATTATTCATTTTTTAAAGCTTCTTTGCAGCTGTAATATTTAAAAGGTCTTGACAGTAGTAGAGGTGTTTCACAGTTGTAAATTTACTTGGTGCTGGGGGCCAATTTAATTAGCTAAGAACTTGCTTTCCAATTGTTACCAAGTGGAACAATAGAGTATGCCAGCTTTTCCCTTTAATTTTCATGTTTCTCAGGAACAGATGTTGAAAGAAACATACAGCAAGACTAATTACATTTTAGAAAGATAGTGTGTTCTTTCTCTTCCTTTTAAACATTGTAGGCAAGGGGGATTTCTTTTTAATTTACAAAGAAGGGGCTACTGATTACATTAAACATGAACACACCATGAACTCTGCACAAGCTGCGAGCAGAGTTCTTTAGTTAATGCTGACTCCAGCCAAACTCCAGTTCTTCCATTTTTACAAAAAAGACGGCACTGATATTGCCTGCTTACACTGGAGGCTTCCACACACACTAATGACATTATCTCCCAAATTACCACAGTTCACTTAGCATATAATTACAAAACTATCTACAAATACCACTTCCTTCACCTTTTTAAAATAATCTGTCAACAAAAATTTTAAATGTGCTTGATTTCAGTTTCAGCTATCATTTTGCTTTTTCTATCTGAGTTATTGAAATGGCATTTGAACATTGGAGAAGAGTATTCTCTCTTTCATCACCTAACTTCTGGTAACTGCAGCATTGCCTACCGCGTCATAAGTGCTTTGGCATCACAGCCTACCACTGAAATATTTCTAGGAGAAACACTGTCTCTGGTCATATGCTTATCATGAATAACTTCAAGAGTGCCTAAATTCTAAGTTTACAGCTATAATGGAATAGAAACCATAGTATAAGATTAATAAATCTTTAAAAATGTTAGCTACAGTTAGTTTTAGGGATTTTATGTCATATCGGGCTGACTATTCTTAGTCACTTCTTGGTAGGGTATGTGTAAAAATGAATCTAAATTTAGCTATGTAGGATAGAAAAAAGAAAGAAACATGTCAAAAATGAAATCAAAATATAGATTTTTTTTTTCCTACTTCCCTGAAGATGATATGATCTAGGCTTCAAATTTTGTGTTCTCTATGTGAGAGCCAGACACTATGTTGGAATTTTGGCTCCCAGACCAGCCCAAGGCATAATCCATTCCTTTGGGAAATAATAAAACTTGGTTCATATACAGAAATTTAAGAATTACATTTAAATTTAATATATCACAGAAAAGACTACCTTAATATTAGAAATGTTAAATGTAAAAAAAAAGTTCAACTTAAAATTGAGGAAATATATTGTAACATACTAGTGCTAATTATTTTCAAAAGATTGATCAAAGCCTTCATAGATGCCTTTAAATATTAATACTTTGATCCTTTAAATACGTATACTTTTAAAATTTCAATTCATGATACTCCATTTACAGATACACAAAATCCACTCATATTTTTTACACCAAGAAAACACCTACTCTACATAATAAGGCTGTAATTCGCCAGCCATCCCTGTCCTAGGAGTAAATTCAGAGACATTACCCAACACCTTTTAATGCATCTTTTCCATACATAGGTCAAATCTTTGCTTATGGATGGAATTCCATTATATGGATGTTTAAATGTGTCCTGTTGTTTACACCTCCTTATTCGAAGGGACTCACCACTGACAACGAGGTGTATCTGTAGATAATGAGAAAGCACGGAAGTGTTGTCTCACCTGACAGTGTCATGGATGTTCTTTTTGTATCAATGACAAATGATTAAAGATGGCTAGCTTGGTATCACTTTTAGCTGTGATGAGGTGTGACTTTATAGCATTTCTTTGTTCTACTTTAAGAGGTTCATTTTTATATGTTTTCATTTGCCTTATATTTTATTTGTCCAACCTGGTGAGCTTGATTTTGAATAAGTACACAGGTTTGCTGTCAGTAAATACTTTTTGAGTGGCAAAGTTATCATTCTTCTGTGACTCATTGATGGGGTATGATGTATACACTGGTTTGAGATACTGCAATAAAACTTTTGGCTAGTGTCACAACCAAATTTGAAATAATATATTAAACTATATTGTTTCTATGGAGTAGAACAAGTTGACAGTGTAGAGAAATTGTGACACCAATTTTACAGAAAAAGGTACCTTTGGATAAGATGTCCATACATCACATATATCTCTTGATATACACACTCAAATATACAAAAAAATGTTCCTTTTTTATTTTTTCCATCTAATTAAATCTGAGTGAGACACATCCTCCCAGGCAGGAAATCAGTCGTGTTACCTTGGACAGAGCAGCAGAGGATCTTCATTAAACTGAAGCACCTGAAAAATGTGGAGAGTCTCCTTCCTTATTAATCCACATTGTCATGGTTACTGATCAAGATGTCATTTCCCAAGTTTGCATGGTCCTTTGAGAACACGCCATTCATTTCTTTGTGGTATAAGAACTTTTGTCAGTGTGGGAAATTGCAGTACCTGAAGTCCAGCCTCTCTGGGTGTATCATGTAGCCATGTTTTTTCTGGGAACTTGACAACCTCCAAGAGAAAGACCTATCAGGGCCAATACAGAGTGCCGAGTTCAATTTGACTTTCAGATAAACAGATAATTTGTTTTTAGTTTATGTTTAAAATATTATATATTATAAACATATCTAAAAATATTTATTTCTATCAGAAATTGAAATTTAACAGGATGCTCTGCCTTTTGATTTGCTAAATCTGACAACCCTACGTGGGGCACAATCAGTGAGTGGTACAGGACCCACACTCTGCCCAAGTACAGTCTTCTTCTTGGTTTTGGGAAAAACAAAACAAAACAAAACCCTCTACCCGTCTCTATGGTTTTCTATTTCTCTAAAGTAAACATTCCCTTGTGAAACACAGAACTAATACTTTCAACTAAGGCCAAGGTTGGCAGCCTCACATGTCTGCTGGTATATGCAACATATATGACTGAGGTCTTCCCAGAGGGAACTGTGATAATTATTCTCAACACCTAACAGGGCAGCTGATTTTCATCTCCTGCCAGGTACATCTTAGGAATACTGTCCTAATGCTGCTGGGTTTTCTGAAATCCCAATCAAATTCTTTTATGGGGAGTCTTCTTACATTTAAATGTTAGCAACAATTGAAATAACTAAAAAATAAAATAAATAATCAGTAAGTTATCCTCAGCCCAAAGTTTTTAAGCTTCAGTGGAGACTTTTACTGAAAACAGCAGCTAAGGTTTTCTCCAATCTACTTGAGTTTTCAGTTCTGCCATAGAAACCTTACCTGGATTGAGAGAGCCAAGAGCCCTGTTGTAAATCAAAATATAAAAACGAAAAACAAAACCAAAACACAGCACAGCTCAAGTACCTCAGTGTTGCAGTATGATGAAGTATCACATAGAAGGTTCGATAACTTGAGAAGTTGGAAATGAATCATGTACCATTAAAACTTTATTTCAAAATTGGTTAGTACTTGCTTTATCGACCTAGAGGAAATCAATAATGTTATCAAATTCATATAATGTTCCAAACAGCCTGGCTATTTTGAAGGATTTTCAAGTGACTAAAACAAAGACAGAAGTGAAATATGTTACTTTAATCTTTAAATTATGTGATCTTTTTTAAAAATTCAATAAGATGCTACTTTTGGTTTCCAATTATGTCTTATAAAAGCATTAAACTAGTTTCTTTTATTCCTCAACATATTTTGAAGGTTTGTTTTCATATAAAATTTTGCTTGTTTATTTAGTAATATCACTAATTTCGGGTGAAATTCTGCCAAAGTCACACCTTCTTCTGGTATACACATTAAGTTCATAATTGCATGGCAAATAGTAGTAAGCATAGCTTTAAAAAAATGCAAGTGGGTACATCGAATCACATATTTACATTGAAATTAGTGCCTTTGGTAATTAGACATAATGAGTGAATATTCCTAAGCAGTTTTCCCCATTCTAAGGTAAAAGTATTTAAGAGGCTAAGTGAATATTTTGAAGAAATGGAGAGTGACTAGTTATTTATGCATATTTAGAAAACTGTTTTTGAAAGACAATACTTCAACTATTTCTAACAATACAGAGTTAATAAACAGCATAAATATTTCAAAGTCATTTGGTTCTTCTTGAGCATGAAGCAAAGATTTACTTGAAGAGAATCAATATGTTGCAAATAAGATAGTGGCTTGGTAACCCATATAACAATGAGGTAAAAAACAATTACATGCTTAACTATAAATACGGTTTATTTCATTCCCATTCTTTTATCAAATATTCATTGAGCTTATTCTACATCAGTCATTGTGCCAGATGCTTGGGGTATAACACCTAATAGCTCTCCTGATGCCATCACGGGATCCAGATTTTATTGTAGGAGAGAGGTAAGTGAACAGGTAATTACAATCTTCTGTTAATAAGTTCCAGGGGAATGCTAGTTGCTATGGAAGAGGGACACAGGAGGGACATCAAGCACAAATGATGATCCCAATTTTTGTGATAGGGTTACTTTTAATTGATTTAAAAGGAACATCTACAAGGAGCGCCAATTATTGAAAATGCTGTGAGACACAGGAAGGAGAGAGAGGACATGTGGGTCAGTGTCCTCAGCACAGCACAAAATAAGTTTTATCATCCATGCTTGAATACTTTTGTGAGAGGGCACACTACTAATATTTACATTGGAACATCAGAATTAACTTGAAACGCCGCAGGAAAAACAGACATACAATCACCGTGTGGATGTATTATTCCAAATCAAATCCAGGAAGAGTAGCTAAATCTGCGTGACGGATTTATTCTCTATTTTACAATAAAGTGGTTAATTTGGAGTTTGACATTTAAGTACATGCCATTATTACCCATGGAATGTCACTTTCAGAAGTTTCTGATATTATCCAATTTTAGTCAGAATAGCAAACCCTTACAAGGCGCCCAGAGGGTTATTTCTCACTGCAGAGCAGGATGGGTTTTCCCCATCCTGGCAGGCAGACTCTGACTGTCTAGAAGTTAATCGGTCCAGATGTCAGATCAAATCTCTGCCTCCTCTTTCAGAGGTCTGCAAAAGGTAAGCTTATTCTTCTAGTGTTCTCCAGTCAATCTTAAAGTGACCGAAAATGCAAATGCAGCCCACTACTGCATTAGAAAAATAAAGGTGCCAGCTCTGCAGGATAAGGAAAAGAACAGTGGTGTCTGATTTAGCAAAAGACTCAGCTAGCAGTTCCTACTCACCTCAGATGTTCAAAAGAGCAGAACAGTGTAACAGAAATTATTGTTTTATGCTTATTTTATCATTTTTCTGGATCCTTGATGGATGTGAAATGCTTATTGCCTTTCAAAAGGAATAGCCACTTATTAAGAAAATGTGGATTTGTAACAATGATGGAAAAAAATAAGTTTGGCAGAAACACAGCTCTTCCATTATACTCGACACTTGCTTAGTGCTGTGATGTCTGGTGCATTTAATAATAGCTAAAGAGACTTCAATGTTTCACTACAAAAATGTACACCTGATTGTAGGTGTTCAAAGACCACAGGATAATTTTATTTTGATTTTTAATTACAGTAAATTAGTTTTGAATGGAATACACACAACAATCGAATTCAAGTGGATTCCATGGACACTTTTCACAGCGTGTGCTTTACTTTAACATCCCATTAACAGGCAGAAGTAGTTACAAACATTCCTCTTTCGCTGGTAGGCCCAGGGTCATAATAATTCACTTTCTAGGGTAATGGCAATTATTTGATACTGCATCATCCTTCGAAATTCTTGTAGAATTTTTTAAAATTATGATGGTTGAAGTCACTTATTTTGGTAGTGAAGACTGACATTATATGAACAAATTATGTCTTAGTATAAAGAATACACAACTGTGACTATAGTTTCAGAATTTTAAAAAAGTTATAATTTTTATTGAAAAGTAAATTCGTTGAAATTAAACGTCATGACATTTAAACTCTTTATTTTTCACAAAATTTGCCCAAAAGGGTCACTTACCAAATATTCATGATTCACATCTATTGATACGGTTTTCTACAAGATGCCAAGGCCGGGGTGACAGACACTTCAGAAGCCCTATAACTCATTTATTTCCAGTGGTTTGGTAGCCTTTGTGTTGAAACCTCTCAGTATAAAATTAAATCTAAGGAGGGCAAAATAATAGTTATTAATTATTTGAAAATATCAAACAGCTACTTGGATAAATATATGTACAGACCAATTTTTAGAAATTATAGATATATAAATATCTGCCCTCCATTTACAAGCTAGTGATCCCTCATGAAAGTTATAAAAGACATGTAAAAAAGGTAGGAGAATCTTACAGGTAAAAATGAGTTCATCTGTGGTGTCAAGAGAAAATAATTTCAAATGATACACACATGGAGACGTTGAAATGTGGTGGCAAGATTTATTGGAGTTTCGGGAAATAATACAGCCTTGGGGATGCAGAAGGCAGGCGGGCTCTAGCAGCAGCTTCCCCCAGCTTCTGTTAAATCCTCCACACATTTTCTTCATTCTCCGCAACGATCAAGGTGCCATCAAAACCCCCCGACCCAACTTGCTGACACTTCCCGGGCTTGGACAAGCCCTCCCTCTGACCAATCCCACTGTGGGAACTACTAAGGTTTTGTGCCCTCTATCCAATCCATACATTTTCAGTTTCTCCCACTCCTTTATGTTACCATTTTTGCTCTTATTGTACAGTCGGAAAAGTAGAAACATCCCCCATTGTGCCACCTTGACTTCTAGTGTACATATCAAAAAGTTCGGTGAACGTCATCTGGTTTCTACAGTGCATGTGCTCCCCAGAGGAATTTCCCCCTGGTCCTTCCTCCCGTAATCCGGGACTGGGCTGGCAGCACCCCTGGGGAGATTTCCTGTCTTCTCTGAGAATTAAATCTCCACAGCTGCAGTACCCTAGAGTGTGCGAATGAGTCTACAAAACTCTATAGCTTCCTAGTAAACTTAATGGAACGTTGTCCTAATATCTGATTCAGCTGCCTAGTATTAAGTTTAATATCAGATTCCTTTTGCACCCGTCCTTCTCAAAAACTAGCTATTTACACTAACAAAAATATTAATTGTGTGAAGGTTAATTTTATGTATCATCTCTCCTGGGTGAGGAATACCCAGATATTTGATTAACTACTATTCTGAGTTTATCAATGAGGGTGGTTCTGGGTGAGATTAACATGGCAATTGGTGGACTGAGTAAAGCAGATTGCCCTACCCACTGTGGGTAGGCCTTATTCAGTAGGTTAATGGCCGGAATAGAACAAAAATTTGAGGCAAGGAGGATTTGCACTCTGCCTGTTTTCAAGCTCGGATGTCAGTCTTCTACATTCTACTGGAAATTATACAGATAAAAATAAGTTCTCCTAGTTCTCAAGTCTCGTACTAATACTGGAGCTATAGCAATGGCTCTCCTGAGGCTCCAGCTTGCAGACAGCAACCTGGAAGTACTTCTCAGCATTCCATAATCACATAAGCCAATTCTTTATAATAAATCTTTTTACATACATATATTAAATCTTATATACACATATATATTTATATCTCTAAAAGTATATCTATGAACATTGGTTTTGCTACTCTGAAGAATTCTGACAAATACACATCAAGACATACCTGTTATTTTTATTAATTTTTTGAATTAAGTCATTGCCATTGAAACAAATCATGTGAGTTCTGTTTCTGGACTAGATTCTGATTGATACAGGCTCATTCTACCTATCACAGTCTACTAGTTTTTCTAACCAATTTCACACTATTGCTAAAAACATAGACCATTTTAAATTTAGAAAAATACAAATGGTTTTACTTTCCTATTAAGGTTAGAATACTTGAGAAAACTTTAACTCAATTACCCCTTCATTTTTAATATTATTATTAGCATGTATAATTTTGATATATTTCAAACCGTATAAAGTATCATTTTCCCATTTTGTGTAGTCATTAGTGCTTTATAGTTACCCGTATAATTACATTTTTTCTTCCAGCAATTCAACGTTTTCTGTTGATACCATTTTCCTTCTTCGAGAAGAATCTCTTGGTTGCATATTATAGAAGAGTTTTTCTGGAGAGGAATTCAGTTTTTGTTTTTCTGAAATCATCTTCATTTACCTTCATTTTTAAGTGACATTTTTACCGACTACAGATATGGTTGGCTGCTTTTTTTTTTTTTTGATCACTTGAAAGTACACTTTTCATTATGCTCTGACACTTCTAATTTCTCCCTTAGACTTTTCTTTCCCTGAATCTTAGCTCTATTTTTCACTGCCTTAGTAGTTGTTTATTTTTTTAACTGACTTTTCTGTTATTTCTTCAATTTTCTGTTATTTCTGTTCATGAACAAATACTCAGAGTAGAATTAAAGTAAATAAATATAGATGAATAGAGCTTGTTTTATTTTTTTAAAAGATTTTATTTATTTATTTATTTTCAAGAGAGGTGAAGGGAGGAAGAGAGGGAGAGAAATATCAATGTGTGGTTGCCTCTCATGCTTCCCCTACTGGGGACCAGGCCTACAACCTAGGCATGTACCCAGACTGGGAATGGAACCGTGACCTTTTGGTTCACAACCTGGCACTCAGTCCACTGAACCACACAAGCAGAAATTTTTTCTTATTTTCTGGTCTAAATGTCTAAATTTTACTTAGTGGTACTAAATATCTAAGGTTTCAAATAATAAAAGAAAGCAATAAAATAATATGCTTTTTGTAAAATAAGTTGAAAACACATTTTTCTTCTATTAATATATAAAACACTGTTTTTTCTCTTAATTAGTAAAATGTGCTTAGGAAAGCTGTAACTTTTCCTCACCATTGTGATGGTCTTAACGTGAAATGCTTATGCACAGTAAACACCTAATTTAAAAAAATGAGACCTAATTTATTAGGTTCAAACTACTTACCAACTTCATTATTACAATTAATGCAAAAATGAATCAGGAACTCTCAATCATGGAAAACAAAAATTTGTCATAAAGGTAAATGATAATGACTAATGGCAGAGAGTTACTCAGGAAACAAATATTTTAGATTATTTTAATTTCTAGTTTTGTTAGGAAAATCTATGAAGCCTCACTCACAAGAAAGATACATCCTTTCAGGGTGCACAGTTGGCATTTTGACAGAAACTGATGTCGGGGAATTTGCAGTAAAGAAGACAACTACTTAACATCCTTGATGTTTGAGTCTAACTCTGGCCATCTACCAGGAAACCTTCCCACCAGAATACCTACTCTCAGTAAATGGGAAACACGGATTTCTAAATACGCAAGAGGAAAAAATAATCTTGGAGACTTAGTTGACTCTTCTCTTTTTCTTACCCTGTATCTACTGCATCAACTTATCCTAAAGTTTAAGATTTGGGGACATTGGTAAAGAGGGTTACTCTGCTTGTATGTCTTTAATGGATATTGATGTTAAAGACTTTCATGAGGAATAATGCATACTGGATAAGTACATTGTCTTTGCAGCTGGAAACTGATTAGGACTCTTTCCTTTAGTAAGATATCACTTGATAGTGTTTTAAAATAGCTCTTTGCTTTTCCAGGGGGATGAAGCAGTTAATTCTCTTTGCTAAGAGTTCCAATGTTCACCTATTAAGCAGCTTATATACAGGACCTCCTGACTATATGAAAAACATGTATTTACAGATCATAGCTCACACAAAAATGCTATGCTGTTCTGAAATGTTTTAATTGGTTCTGCTTTTAATTCAGAAAACCCCTTGGTATTTCCTATAGCAATTAAAGTGCTGGGTCTGAAATAAACAATTTATTTATCTGATAAAACATTAATTTCCTTCTGACTTTCTACTTTATTAAAGCAAGGTCTCTGTCTGGGATATCATAATTATTGTTTAATGAGTTTCATTGTTGTATTTATTGTGCTTATCACTAATGGTTGGAACTTATTGTTTGTACTTATAATGTGTTTATTTCATAAGATGTGAACAGTTTAATTGATTTCGCATGGTCCTTAAGGTTTCCTAGCCTGAGTAAGTTTTCCAGTGAGTTATATTTCACTTCAAAGATATTTAATATTTTAAAGGAAAATATTTACATATTGGAATATTAAATTAAAAATACATATCACATTTCTTAACACACACAAAAAATTTGAAAGATGTATGATATTCCTAATGATTATGTAATTATGAAAAAATAAATATGATACAAAAATGATTGGACCTTTATCTGGAGGAGGAAGAAAGGGAACACACATAACTTTAATGGGAAATTAATATTTTCTTTTAAAGTATATGATAGTAATGAATATATTACTACACCACATCCCCTGCAGCAGTGAAAGCATATTTTATGGATTGTGATCAATAATACTACAATGCAAATGATAATTTTACATTTGAGACCTCAAATTTGTAGGTGATTCTGAACTTAAATTATTAGTCTTTTTATGCTGAAAAAAATGTTAATGATTTCTAGGAATAAACAGTGGTATAGTCTCAAAATACTTGTAAAAGCACAGGTGAAAGATATGGGAAGAAACTAGGTAACGTGGACAGTTCTACAGATTTGAAAAATTCACTTAATCAGTTCCACAGAGGGATAAAATTAAAATATACAAAAAGACTTAGAAAAATAGAATATATAAAATTATAAATATCTTAATCTGATTAAAAACATACTTTTGAATTAAAAGTCCACACAAAATATAAGGCAGAGTTAATCCTTCAAAAATTTTCCATCTGGATAAGTCCTGATAAAATATAGAGCCCTAAAATTATCCATAGGGAAAATAAAAAATATATTTACATATGTAATTACATAAATATTTACACATATAATCACATATAGAAAATTACATATACAACATATTTATTAGATATATAACATATATTTATTAGATATATATTTATATATACACACTATGTATTATAATTTAGATAAGCATCAGTCATGGCCACATACTGGAATATATTAAATATAGATTATGTAGATGTCTTCTAATTTCTCAGGAATAAATTTGCTTTCAAAACATTATTCTTGAAAGAATAACTGAGGTTTTTAGTTAGACAAATAGAAAAAACAAAATAAAGCAAGAGATTAGTTGTCAGTGGTGTTCACCAATATTAGAAATCTGGAAATCAAGGCAGGTGTGAAGGAAAGTAAATTCTATGGGTGGGATTGGAGTGGACCTATGGACATGAGATACAATAAAGTGAAAGTGATTGCTCTAGCCCAACGGGAGAAATATGAAAGACATTTCCCTCAAAAACGTTGCCGAGGGCTTAGCCAGGTTGATATATAAAATATGAATTAAAGGCAGAATGTTTGGGCAAGAATTTACATTTGAATTTACATTTGCATGTGGCTCATTTTAAGCCTTCCTTGAACCTCAGGTGTGGAAATAGGTAGAAAAGTAGAAAACATATTAGAACAGAAAAAAGAAATTCCAATCCCAATTCTCCAGGAATTAGAACCAACCCTAAATTTCCGTTCCTTTCTGCAAACTGCAATATTATTTCTTTAAGTCCTTATTTCATCTTTCTTAGTTTATCACTATATACTCTTTAAATATTTCTCCATATGATTACCCAACTTGCGATCTTCCAGAAACACAAGGCCAAATATTGTATCCTTCAGCGTGACATGTATTTTCTTCCTCTTTAACCCAACCCCGTTTCATTCAAAATTAAGTTCAAACTCTAGCCAATGAACTAAATAACTTTAGATGTCTTATTTCAGTATAATTTACCAGTGCTAATCTCTGGGTATATCTTTCCATTCCCTCATTTTTTAAGTCAAGTATACTGCCCTACCTGTAATTATCTGATTGTTTTTTCACCCTCCCACCTTCATTCTTTCTACCATCACTTTTCTCACAGGGGTGTTAATACAGGCTTTTCTGGGATGCTAAACCGTGCTGGGGTTTGGATCACGAGGAGCCAACTTTCTTAGCCAAGGTGAGTAGTATGAGGAAAAACAAAGTAATTTAAATACATTTGATGCAGGATAATAAGAAGCTAGGAAAATTCCTTGGCAAATAGAATGAGGGAAACTGAGATAAGATAATTAAACAAGGTTGAGCAATTAATAGCCTGCTAATATTCATCAGCATATTAAAGAACATACCTGGAAAACTGTTGCTTATTCTGTTGAGAACCCCCCTGGGAGCTCCCTTAAAACTCCTGATTTAGATAACAAATAGGAATTCTGAGACAAAGAACCCAGCACAGGCCCTTCCTTTTCTTGGGCGTGTACTTTTGTGTTCTTCTATTCTAACCTTTAAGGGTCTCCCACGGGACTTACAATCACAGGAGAACAGGCAGCTGCAGAGGACTCTCCTGTTGTGTCTTCGTTTCCTGAGCCCTCTCAGCCCAGAGTGGCTCACTTCTGTTAATGTAACTTCCTTTCCTGAGTCTAGGCAGCTAGTCGGGCCCACTACTACTGCTCTGATCTTGCCTCTACTGCCGGAAGCCCTTCATTTGGTTCACTGTCTGCAGCTATAATAAACATACTCTCAAAATTGCCTGGCCTTGTCCTATGAAATCTTTCCCACAAAAAGTTAGTAACCCACATATTCCAGACCATGCTGGGCAGACACACCTCATTCTCATCCCCGTAAGGTAACAAATGACTATGGCCCTATTTATATCTATTTTACTGTGTATGAGGGAAAAAATTTAAAATATTACTGATTCCTCCATCAATTTATGGATTCAGAGAATTAAATGCATACAAATTTTGTGAACTCTAAATGGCCAATGAGCAACATGTTTTATCAGAGTGTTCAGCAGAAAAACTAGAGTACAGAATTATAATAGAATAACTAACATTTCTTTCCAGTGAATGAAAATTAATATGGACACAAATAATTAATACACAAGTGCACACACATTTACATTTCTTAACTAAATTTATCCATCGAGGAAAAAAAGATTTCCAAATTTGAAACCCAGAGAGTTTAAATCCTTATGTAGTTGATATATGAGCTAAAGTCCTTTTTCTCCCTTTTAAGTGTTTTTGAAAAAAAATCATATTTTAAAAGGCCAGAGTAGAATGGATTTTATTTATTTATGGTAAATCTTAGCAGCAAAGTTCATGTTTGTAAAAAAAAACACAACAAACATAAATGAACTCAGAAGGAAGTACTTTCAGATGCTGAACAATCAGCAATTTAAGCATAATCTGTCAAAACCAGATGTTGTTTTGACAATCCATATTAAATAGACTTGTTTTGCATTCCTCTTTCTGGTTTCAAAATAACCCTGAATGGAAAAAATGTAGTCTTCTCTACAGAGTAGACTCTCTTGCAGTGTGTAAAGTGGGAACAAAAAGAGGAGAAGGAAATGAAATAGCATGATTTCATTGCCAATGAATTGAATTAGGGTAAATTAACTTATTACTAATACCCAATATAATTGTTATAATTATTAAAAAGAACATAAACAATAATTATGTTTTTAAATTCCTTTTCTAAAAGAATTTTTTGAGGGTAATGCTCCTTTTAAAGTTTGAAAACTGACTACTATATGTTCTTCATTTTAAATGTTGAAAAAACATGAACCCCTTAAAATTTTCTCAAAATAGGTTCTAGTCTGCACCAATTACTTCATAGAACAGCTAAGGCAAATAATATGAACAATTTAAAAACTTTGTTAGTAACCAAAGAAAAAGGATAAGAGAAAAAAGTTCTGTACGGGGCAAAGCAGCCCCCTGAGTGGTTATCTTTAATTGACAGGCAAATTATCTTGGAAAAAAATAATCATCATAGTACTGGCCAGGTTAGTTGAGCATTAATTTTGAAATTGAAGAGAAGCAGAGTATAGAAGGAAATTGCTAAGAAATGATCCTGCAGTCTGTTGTCAGAAAAGCAAGGTGGGGAAGTGTGGGCAGTGGGAGTTCCTTGGAGTGACAGGCTGGACCAGCCTAACAAGGGTTTCTGCACCTTGAGGGAGGGACAGTGAGTGCAGTCTGCCTAGCGGGCTGGTAATTAAACTTAACAGGAAGACACAAATACAGCTCTCTTTTTCTTAGCTATGGACAGAGAGATTATAGCTAACAAAAAACCAGAATAATACTAAAATAAATCAACTTCTCAGAAAAATATTCTTTCCTTTATGGCTCTTGCTCTAGGAGAAATGAATGGATCAAAAAAACTATGGTACATTTACACAATGGAATTCTATGCAGCAGAAAGAAAGGAGCTCCTACCCTTTGCAACATCATGGATGCAACTGGAAAGCATTATGTTAAGCGAAATAAACCAGGCAGTGAAGGATAAATACCACATGATTTCACCTTTAACAGGAACCTAAACAACAAAACAAAGAAACAAGCAAAATATAGTCAAAGACACCGCATTAGAGGACAGGCAGAAAGTGACCAGAGGAGAGAGAAGAGGGAATTTCAGGGGAAAAGGGGAAGGGTTTACAGGAACAAAGTTAAAAGACACATGGATAAAAGCTAGGGGGAGGGTGGTAATGGGAGGGAAGTTGTGGGGGTGGGTGGGCTTGATTGGGAGTAAAGGGGAGAAAACTGTACTTGAACAATCATTAAAATAAAATGAAAAAAAAAGAAAAATATTCAAAGGGAATTTTGAAAAAATTTGGATTGTGTAAAGGCTTCGGGCACAGAATTTAGGATCATAGTTAAGTTTCTTGAAAAAAAAATTGCTTAATAGTAAAGACTGAATAATCTTATCTGCGTTCTTAGAGAAATACTGCCTCAAATGACATTTCTATATTATCAATTTTAGCTGTTTAAGTTACCCTGCTATGTTTTAATGAACATTTTGTCATTATAAAACAAGGTTGTTATTACTATGGTTTGTGAAATGCAGATGGTTTTATTGGTAATCCAAGTACAACTTTTACCTGTAATTGGACTTGCTCTTTTTTTAACAATATTTATTATGTAAAATTACAGCTAAGATATGCATTTAAATAAACATACAGTTAACAGAATGTCCTTCAAAATAACTTATGTAGTAAATTCAACATAAATGTGATTGTTATAACTTGTGACATCTAGGAATTTCCAGGTAATTGCCTACTCAGAATTTAGCACATCGATTCTATGGTTGCTTGTAGATACCTGAAATAGCTTTGCAACAGAATAATGCTATCTTTAAATATCTAAATTCTGAACTGTAGCATTTGTTTATATCCATGGTGTAAACACACCCACTGTGGCCAATTTCAAGTTACCCACGAGTCATCACTGAAAGCAGAATTGGAAAAAAAATGCACACACACAGTTGAATACCATTACAGTATTTTTACCATACAGATATAGTTGACATAAATAAATCTAAGAGAATAATAGTTAAATGTAGTAAAACAATGAGAAAGTTATAACTTTGGGGTATTATTACAATGTTAGTATAATCAGTTTGATGTAAATTTATGTAATTTATTTTTAATAATGACTGTATTTAATAAACTGGTTGGAAAAATTCCTGGAAATTTAACAGCTCTCACAAGCTGGTAGGAGCTGACTCCAGCATCCCACTGTCTGTGTCCATAATCTGGAAGCTTTATTGTCCTTTTCTTCCTATCTTTGTGCATGCATATTGTGATTAGTGTGGAATTTGCCTAAAGTATCTCCTAAAATAATCACTGCCCCAGTAATGCCCTCTTCATTTTTCTATTTCCAGTATTCATAATTTATTACTGAGCAACCGGGATGTGCTTATATTGTACAAAGCCAGCACAGTCACACATATCAACTAATTAGACCTGCTGGATGATTGAAACAGCTGCTTCTCCTGAATAGTCAGCTCATTGGGTCTTGATACTTTGCCAATAGATGGTTTCAAAAGGTATGTCATAGAACCACCATTTGGGTAAATATGCAACTCATTATGGTAAATTGAATGACTTGATCTTCATTAAAAACAAACAAAAAAATAATTTGCAGATAGAGTCAATCATCAATAGAGGGGTAGGATCCGTCCTCATGCTGTAGTTTATTTACCTAATTTGCTTTTTTTGGAATTCTCCAAGAGAGAAAACACTCACAGCAGTTTGGCAAATAACCTGCTGCTTCAGCTAAATAACAGTGTCAGAATCTATGAGTTATAATGTAACATTAGGGAGTATGATGACAGTTATTCTCCAGAGGATGTTTCAAAATCACAATGAAGTAACAAGCAATTTGTTGAGGATCCTTCCCTGCCAGTTGCCAAAGCATTAGTTAGCATTCCATCTGCCAGGCAGTGGGATTAGCACATCCCTAGTGAAGTTGTTAATGGCAACTTTCAGAAGACTAACTCAGTACTTTGTGAAATCTTTGGGAAGTCATGTTGAAGACTCTATTAACTTCTTTCTTTAGGTATAATTCTGGTATCCTTTTTTCTTTGTTGCTTATTTATGTATATTCATTGGTTTTATCATCCCCGAGAGGATAAATGGCAGACCCCTAGACAATAGAACAATTATTTTCGCACTTGAGCAATTGAACATAATGTTGTCTTATATTTATTCCTCTTAGAGCCCAAGAGAATTGATATTGTTATAATTAAAATTTTTACCAAAGCTTTATCCAAACTCAAGCTTTCCGAGGAATAAGGGATGCATTGTGTATGCTTTTTCTGGGCTTGCATGTTTACAATGCCTGAGACTTTTGTCAGTCTCCCCCAATTCATAGCTGTGATCTTTGAAATTTATTTGCAGTGGGCTAGAAAATGTACCTGCTATGGTGTTTTTCCTGAAAATGCCTTTTAATAAATGTTTTCTAACATTTCAAATACACTTAAGAGTAAGCCAAGGAACCTTATCTCACTGGTTAGAAACTTGGTTGATAAGAATCAAGGCTGCTAAAATAGCCCATGTCTGCTTACATATTAGGAGAGCTTTTTTCTGTGCCAGGTAGAGTCTGGTAATATTAACTTGAGATAGGAAGTGAGTTCAGGGGGATGAATTTTCTAAATTAATAACTCCAGGCAGGCCAGCACTGTTAGGGCTTCCTGTGCGGACAGTTTGAGAAAGCCTCGAAGCAGGTTTATTGTTTTAATAAATAATTACAAACATCTAACAGCTTGTAAAAAGTTCTCTAGTCTCCATATTTTATCTTCATCTTACTCCCCTTTTTGTCCAAAATTACTTTTGATATTCTTGATCTCAGAAGTTCATTAGTGTCTGTTAATTTCAACCCATTTATAAAAATAAAAGGAAATACTCATATATCTTTCAAGAAAGATAGACAATTTATAGCCAGTTGGTTCAGCCTAATTTCTTTTAGACATGTTTATTTGTGTAGCATTTTTTATTTTGAGGAAACAATTATTCCATGTAGTGTCATAAAGTTTATGATGGCTCAATAAAAAACATAGCTTATTTCTCCGTTTTCTAAGAACCTAATCAGTGGATTACTTTTTCTCTAAGTTAGAAAATATATCCTTCCCATTTTGCTGCTCTGCCATTATGAAAATATGGTTTTCAAAATCATTCTGCCCATCTGCAATGAAGCCAACTAAAGAGAAAAGCCATAAAGAACTGCATGTAGAAGTCTAGGATGGGGTATACCTCTATCACATCCCACTGGCTGAACTGAGTCGTATGACTACATCTCACCAAAAGAAAGTTAGGGAAAATAGTTCAACCTTGTTCAAAATTGAAAAGGAAATGGATCTGGTGACCAGCTAGTTAGCTCTATCATACCATATCATAGAATAATACAGGCCACTATGAAACAAAATGATGCATCCTATGCAGTTTAAAATATTAATGTTTGCCAGGAGAGTGAAACAATGCTTTATTTGGAAACTATAATTCTAAATAAGAAAACAAACCAATAAATACATGTCCTTTTGTTCACATGAAAGTGAAAAGTAAATTCTTTTGAAGTGAAATAGAAATTCTTTTATAAGTGAATTATTAATTCAATAGAAAAATAATAGCCAGCCTTCGTAATTTGTCCTTTTTTTGTCTCTTTTCACTGCTTTTTCCCCAATAATGGACCATGTTTTAGCAATCTTGAAATCATTAGAGGTATGTGGGAGAAAGTGTTATAGTTCTGCAGGCTTAACATACAAAATACATCTCTTTATGAAAGGAAAGATGTTTTTGTGTACATTTTTTTCTCATTAATTTCAGCTGTATCTTTAGAGTACATCATAGATACTCAATGTTAATATAAACTAATAATGTATGTGCAGTGCCTTGAGTTTGCCACTCCAAACATATGCTCAATTGGCATATAATTTATAGGAACTCCCATTTAATGTGTCTTCTCATTAACAATGACTTTACTAATATTTGAATATAAATTCAATGCCATTTCAAATCCTGAAGGACTTTAGTATGCTATTATTGTCTTTTTTGGATTGCCAGCCTTATATGTATTTTATACTAGTATGGAGCCTTTCTGTACTTAGTGTAATACATAGCACTTTCACATACTATTAGAGAACATTATGGAGGGTGAATAAAATTGTAATTACAATCAGGAAAATTAATTACTAAGAATAAAAGGAGGATATTGAGCACTTTATCATTAGAGGCTAATTGGGATGCAAATAACAAATTTATTTTGTGGCTTGAGGAAAAGGACTCATAACTAATCACTGTATTTTTTTATACCTTCTTCTGAAGGTAATACATTAAAAAGGGAACTAAGAATGAAACTTTTAAAACAGTTTTCCATCCATACGTATCCAACAGCAGATATATATACAACATTTTGCATATATTTTCTTTCCTTTGGTTTACTAGATTTGTGTTTAGTCAGAGGGCATATTTCTCAGTTTAAAGAGATGGCTACAGAAGCATCCAATTTGATGAGCAGTAACTGCAGTAGATATAAGTGAAGAAGCCTATTGAACAACTTTGCTCATAACTGACTGTGGTAGACCGAATGGCCCCCCAAATATATCCATGTCTTCATTTCTGGAATCCATGAATGTTACCTTATAATGGGAAAACAAGTACTTTGCAGATGTGATTAAACAGAAAATCATGAAATGGCAAATGACCTAGTTTCTGTGGGTGGGCCCTAAATATAATCACAAGTGCCCTCATATGAAGGAGGGAAAAGAATATTTGGCTGAGAAAAGTAGGCCATGTGATGATAAAGGCAGTGGAAGAGAAGGAGAGAAATTTGAAGAGGCTATGCTGGTGGCTTTGACAACAGAATAAAGGGCCGTAAGCCAAGGACAATAGGCAAGCTGACAAAAAATAGGAAATGGATTTTCTCCTAGAGCCTCAAAGACAAAACCACCCTGCTGATACCTGGACTTTAGAGCAGTGAGATTGTCTTTGGACTCCAACGTCTAGAGTAATAGATTGTTTGCATTGTCTAGCCACTAAGTTTGTAGTAACTTGTGAACGTGGTGATAGGAAAGGAACACACAAGTATACAATCAAACACATCTAATGAGGTATGGGAGAGGCTGAGTCAAGTTCTTTCCTACTGCAACGACTTATTGCCATGCCCCATTTACTGCTCGGGTGCTTGGGAGCAATAGGAAGTTGAAGGTGATTAGTGTATGTGTTTTAGCTAGATTTGAGAATTTCAGTGGCCAGATGTTAAGAAAAAATGGGCCTAGGGAGAGAAAGAGGAATAAAGAAGAAAACTGTGAGCAGCATAGATAAGTCTAAACCATGTTTGCTTTCTGAATAGTCTACATTGCCCACAGAACCATTGTCTTCTTTATAAAATACACGCTATTTTCTGCTAAGTCTCTCTCTCTCTGCCTGTCTCACCTTTCTTTCTTTCTTTCACACACACACACACACACACACACACACACACACACCTCATCTCTGAGGAATCAGGTCTAATATCAGAAACAGCTGGAGCTTCATGTCCAATTTTACAAATGGGCATAAATTTTCTTAATAATTGTTAGGGCCCCACTCTATAACACACTGGGCATGATAGGTAGGCACCTAATGTGCCCACACATAGAATAACATTTCAGAAATTCTGGAATGGTTGATCATGAATTCATGCACAGGATGGCCTCCCCTGATTTCTTCCCAATCTCTCTCCTTACAAATGTTTAAAAAAACTCTCAATTCTTGATATTCTTTAGCCAGTTGTAATGCCAGACATTTGAGGATTGTATTGCATCATCTACCACTGAAAAAAGGCATACATCACCTTGTAGGTCTCTTTTTGTTAAGGAAACACATTCCACACCTAGGAATACTGGATAAAATACAAAGCTGCCACCCTTGAATTAGGCTTGGCATGGAAAAGGGTCAGCAGTAGGTCAAAGCTTCCATGAAAGCAATCCTGCTGTTAGGGCCATATGATTCACCAGACATAAGGTGTTGGATGCATCAGTAATAGGGAAAGATACCATGTATTTTGATGAAAAGTCTGAGAGGGAGAATTATATTGCAACACCCTGGGATTTAGAGCAAGATTATGTAATTATAGTGGGGAATTATATGCTTTCTGAGAAACCAGTGAAGCAGCTCCTGGCCTGTTACTAGGTCTTAGTACAGACACAACATTTGATCGTGTATCCAGAAATTCCCTGTGTGAGCTACATTTGCTTTATCCTCTGAATCAAAAAATATTGACCAGGGCCAATGGGACTACATTATGGAATGGTACATTCAAGATCTAGTCTAAGTAGGGCGAGGATACACTAATAAACTAATAAACTGTATGAGCAGGTGCCCAGGAGTTTCATATCCTGCATCATAGTTGCACAGGCCCTCCCTTTGCTAGTACTTGCAGTCATAGGGGGTTCTGTACAAACAGCTGAAGGAGGAAGAGAAAGGTCAAACTTAGTTTACATATGTTGACTTCGTATACGGATGTCAACCAAATATGAATGGCTGCTGCAGTAAGGTCACATGAGTGACCTTGATGGATGGTGGAAAGAGTTGCAGTGCATCTGGTCACCCACTCAGTGTAGAAGTGACCTGAGGTGAATATATATAGATTTCTGGGCAGTAATTGAAGGCTTGGCTTTTTGTGAGTGGCCTGGAGAGTAAAGGAATGGAAAACTTGAGGCAGGAAATTCTAGAACAGAGAAATGTGGATAGATAGTTGGCTATGGGCACAGAGTGTGAAAATTTCTATGTTATATATTAACATTTACCAGAATATCTTCATCATGGAAGTGCTATTAAACAACCAATTAAACAAAAGGGCTTGGCCAGTTCTGTTAACCAGCCTTCATACGTTGGTCACCATGAAACAGTGGCCACAGGGCAGACTGACAACATTGAGGGAGAAAATGCTACACACAGACCTAGCAGCACAGACTCTTACTTAACCAAAGCTCATTGAGCTACTGATGCTTCTGAATGTTGCATCTTCCACTAACAAAAGCTAGCATGTGGCCCCAAATACGTACTCTTCCTCAAGGAGACCACTTGGTCCACTGGGTGCAAGTCAATCATATTGGTTTCCCTCCATCTTGGAAGTTTCAGTAGTTTGTCCTAAGGAAAATGATTAATCTTCCCACAG
The DNA here is from genome assembly GCA_004024845.1 of Tonatia bakeri. Taxonomy (NCBI): domain Eukaryota; kingdom Metazoa; phylum Chordata; class Mammalia; order Chiroptera; family Phyllostomidae; genus Tonatia; species Tonatia bakeri. The sequence continues at coordinate 35,131 of PVIA01003536.1, read as the reverse complement.
AGCATCAGCCAGCACTCCTACCAGTGGATTACAGAATATTTGATAACAGACTTGGAATCTCACATAAAATATTATTTGATCAAAGAACCCACGTAACAAAAACAGAATTGTAAGAATGCACCCATGAACATGAATCCACTGTTCGTGTAGCACTCTGCACCAGAGACGGACAGACTCCTGGAAAGCAAAGATTAATTTCCAGTTCAGAGGCAATATTCTACAGGAGTGGAGGCTCATCCTTCATTTAGCAGTAGTTTGAGAATCAAAACAACTGCACAGCTTACCTTAATGTGACTTTAGTCTTTTACTATTAATCAATTTAAATGTATAATTCCATAAAACACAGCCAAAAAGATAAAAATGGTCAATCACTTTATTATTGATTCAAGGAAACTTCTGATAGACCCATCAACTCCTCACTGGAAAGGATCAAACAAGAATTTACATTCCAAGACTCTTTGGACTCCTTGCCTCAAAATCTGCACCTTACTGAGTCCTCTAAAGCTAAACTGTTATATCACGATCCTTACCCAATCTTAACCAGGTTTCCACACAGAAAAACCTGCCTTTCAAAAGACTTCAAAATCTATTTGGTCTTTGCCCTCTCTTCTCTCACTCTGTTAAAGTGGTATTCTTCCCTATTACACTATGCAATAATCTCAGTTTTATCTTCAATAGGTTGTTTTGATGATATTTTGGTAACTGATACTAAACAAATGTTTATACAGAAGCTTTGAATATGCTTCATAATGAAATTGAGGTATATACTACATATAAATTATCGCACTTTCTTTAAATTTTCTTCTTCCTATTCTATGACTAAGCATGTGTCAGATTCCAGTGTTTGCGTAGATCAAGGCTCTGACTTTGCCAGCTTCCTTGGCAAACTCTACTTACTCCAGGTGGCACTACTAAGATAAAAACCTTTGGTATATTTACAACGTTACATCTAAAGCAATCTGAACATATGTGGAAAATAAAAACAAACATAAATAACAGATGTCAGATATTCCTTTTCTAGGAATAGTGTTATAATGCATGTGTTTGCCACCTGCCTAATAGTTTTGCTGTCTGAAGATGGTGTCCTTAGAGATTAACTGGAACTGAGCAGTTTCTATTTATTAATTTTAATAAGAATAGATGACAAGAAGTTTTATGAATTTTGGATATTAGCTAGGAAAAAATCTTGGGGCAGGTCATTTCCTTAATACAACTTGAGGTAATTTCTGCTGGGTGTTCATTTGTGCATTGTTGTGAGTGGCTTTTGTACCTCCGAGAAAGTCCTAATGTAACAGGGTGCAGCCAAGAGAGGAGCCCCAAAGAGGGATTTGTAATAGGATCCAGAAGAGCTTGGAGATAATTGGCTCCACACCACAGGGCACACCTGCCCAGAATGCTGGCAGCTGTAGCCAATTATGGGAGGAGCTGGAAATGGGGCTACAGAAGAATATTGGTGCTGGGATTTAAACCCAGCGAGGCAGCCATTGGGCATCTCTCTTTGGGACCAGATGTCTCTCTTTTGAGACCATGTCTCTTTTTTGAGGCCATGTCTCTTTTTGGGACCGAGTGTCTCTCTTTTTGGGACCATGCATCTGTTCAGGATCACACGACTTTGGTGTCTTGGTTTGGACCACGCGGCTTGGGTGAGAGTCAGGACCATGAGCCTTTGGAAGTGCTCCCTTTTGCCATGTGGAGGGTGCTGGGAGGACTGTGTGCATTTGTGGGGAACTTTAGTTTGTGTTATTTTGAATGAATAATAAATTCCTTTCCTTTTCACTGAATCTTGTGCATTTAGAGATAACTTTCCTTTGGTGGTGGACATAACGAACCTCGGGGGTTCCTTCGAGGAATAGTATATTGCCCTTTGAGGCCCCCCTCTTGTTGCTCTGTAACACCAAGACATAACAGCCCATTCTGATTGTAGATTTCTCTCAGTGGTTGGGAATGAAGACTGATTGGTAAATGGTTGTGATAAATGACCTTTATCTAGACATTTTCTTTTTTGTAACCAAAGAAGAAAAATTTTATTAAAATTGAACATGCCACTTTTCCATTGTTAAGGAAAAAGAATACCTCAATAACCAGGATTATCAAAATAGTGCAGGTAAATCCACTGATCTAGTAGTTCACAAAAAGTACAATGTTCATATGTAATGAGTCAAGTAATGTAAAATCAAAATCACAGAAAGCAATGATATTATATTTTTTCTCCTGATATTATATCAATATATATTAAATTAAAAAATCTAAAGAGGAAAATAAATACTGAGGACAAAGATGTCATGCTTTTTATGATAAGTTGTTATATTTATCAGTTAATAGCCTAGGCCAGTAGTTTTTAAATCATGGTTCCTGGTCCAGCACTTTCACCATCGTCTGGGAACTTGTTTGAAAACCAGGTTATCAGACTCCACCCCAAACCTACTGAATCAAAACTTCTGGGGATGGAGGCCCAGCCAACTGTGATTTAACAAGCCCTCCGATATGTTTCTCATGTACACTTGCCAAGAAACAGACTTAAGTTTATGTTTTGCAAACGTTGATCAATCAGTAAGTATTTCATGATGATTATTTGCACAGAGAATACATTTTTTTTAAAAAAAGTATGCATCTGGAAGGGAGAACAGTGTATTAAAATATATGAACCTAAGTGTTGCTACACCCAGTGGCAGAGGCAAGGAGCAGACACCCAGGGCCCTGAGGGGAGCAGGTGGGGAAACAATGGGGATAACACTGAGGAAGCCTGCAGGCCCTCACAGTGGGCTGAGAAGCGGGCACTTGTTTCAGAAGCCAGTGGGATTTTTAAGCATAAGGGTGGCATGGAATGCTGGTATTTTTCCTACTTCAGCTCTAATATATATGCAATTGATTGATGTAAGAGAAATGGTAGGAGTGTGTTAAACAAAGCAGGTGGGAGATAATAAAGCCCAAACTGTAGCTGTTGTAATGAGACTTGAGAAGCAGGAAAGTACCAATAAACAGAGAAGTGAAAGGACCGAAGGCATTTTGATTACCAGCCTACAGGACAGGGAAGACTCCGTGGTGGTACCAATGGTCCTCTGGGATCCTGTAGCTGATTGGGTCATTTGTTTCAACCTGAAAGTCAAATTTATGTGATTTGAGACACGAGTTGAAAAATTTAACATGCAAACTGTATGAAATTGTTGTTTGAATAATTTTTCTACTCCAGTAGTTCGGAAAGTATAAGTTGTATGTCATGTGACACTGAGTTGGCTGTAATTGCTGGTAGCCCCATAAACGAGGACAGTGCGTAGTGAGCGGTCTTCAATGGATAACATAGTCATTACCTTGCTGAGTGTGTCCTGTTATAACCATAACAAACAGCCAAATGTGCTGACACTGGAGTCAGATCACATACGTTCAATTCCCAGTTTAGTCACTAGCCAGCTATATGATCTGAAGCAATTTTTTTTATCCTTCTTAGCCTCAGTTTCTGTTTCTAAATTTTTCACCATGATAATAACGCCTATTTCATTGGAATGGTGTGAGTATTAAATAAGGAAAGAAATCAATGTAAATAGGTTCTGTTAAATAAAAAAGAATGGATCAAGAGGTAATTAACAGATTCTAGTTAGATTAATGGAAAAAATCGGAATCTCCATGTATAAAACATTATTGATATCTGTAATTCATCTAGATACCTTAAATATATATTTTGAATGTTTAATGTTCTATAGATATGTGGACATTCATGAAATTTATTTTGCAAAAATTAACTTATCTTCAGTTAATACATTTTGGAAAATATTCTTTCAGTTATAATTCATATCTTTTGGTTTCTTAAACAGTTTTAATTTTTCTAAAAATATGTCCTAAGTCATCATATATTTTTAGATAATTGACTTACATTATTTAAAATATGTAGTTTGACTTGTCTGAATAAAACACTTTGTTTTATTATTTAAAATCAATAAATAGCTGCTCATTGATATAAATTTAAAACAGTTCAAATCATTAAAATGTTTCTAGAACATTTCTGACATTTTAATATTTTAGTTTTGAGTAATAGCCACCTGTTCATTAACATCGTTACCTCAACAAATAGATTAAGTCCTGGTTTTATTTCCATTAAAATAGTTTATAAAATAAAGAAGGTGCAGAGGACAGCTGCTCTTGATTTTGTCAGTGAAGATGATGCCACTCTACTAACTTAATTCTTGTTTCTCTAGGGAACAAACTGTTTCCTGTGCCTTCCTACCTGCTACATTGTAAGCTGGTGGTTTTTCCTGTCTTACGTGATAGATCTATTTCAATATGCTCACTTTTCCGACTCTTTGTCTGCTTTCTCAGTCCTGTGTTAAACAGCTCTGACATCTCTGTCTCATTTACTTGGTACTTCTAAGTTTGAAGGAACAGTTTCTTCAAATATATTAGGGTTATCTCCTGTATTCTTGATGCATTATTATATTCTAAATGATGGTCACATGCCCCATATGAAGAATTTCTGAACAGCCTTTATTTCACCTTCCCTGTCCTGCACCCACAAAACACATTCTCTGTTATGTTCTTCAGGTTCTTGTCAGTACATATAAGCCAGGACCTGTAGGTCCTTTGTGTATTAACTTCCTTCCTTAGCAGGAACTGTACTTTTTCACTCATGTTCTGGTGGAACCTGACCATGCCTATTGGTCCAGAAGTAGTGAGTAGACGTAGAGATGCATCAACAACGGTCAGGAATCATTTTTTCAGGCACTAACTTCAGTGAGGACTTTTCATAATCTTCAAGAAGCATGAGGCCGAACTCCTCTTAAAGAGGATGGACTTTATAGGAGTTTACTAGAGGAGTTGAGAGACTTTAGAGATACTTAGTGGTTGAAAGCTCTCTGACACCTCTGCCCAAACATCCTGGCCTCAGATACTCATTCCTTTCTCATCTGGGCTCAGGCTTCAATGTGAAATATCTGTTATGACTGTGAAGTCACCTTCCTTTGTGGTCAGCACCTCCTACATTTAAGACCCTGATTTTTACCACAGTCTGACCTCCAAGCTACAGGAGGTAAAGGCTTTCTAAAATCCTGCCAAGGACACTCTCTGGGTTTCACTGTATACTCTGACTTACACTCTTTGGTTTGCTGATCAATTGTCTGTTAACTTTCTTCCTTGGGACTTCTGTGATGCCAACAACTGCCAGCAACACAATCTGTATAATAAGCACCACACTCGTTCTTCCAAGCACTAGGGCTTGTCCACAGCTAACATTTCAACTGTGTTCGATCCTAATCCATGTTACTCATTGTATTTTACAGGATGCTAAGAATTACCATAAGTTGCCTTGTATAGTATGCACTTTATTGCCCAAATTTTTGAGGAAAAAATAAGGATGTGCATTATACCTGGGTAGTACTAATTCTGTATCTATATAAATGTTTTTAATTTTTTAATTTACGTTTTATGTTAAAAGTATAACTCTAGAAAGCAGTAACAATATCTGTATGCAACATAATACCCTGGAATATAAGAATAACTTTTGTTTCTAAATGTAAATAAATAATTAATTGAATTTAAAAATTAAAACAAAAGATTTTTTTCCCTGAAAGTTTGGGCCAAAAATGTGGATACACGTTATTCATAGGATTGCATTATACATGGCAAATATGGTATTATCTTCCCAGTTACCACCAGCAAGGGAGTCCTTGTTGACCTCTGAACAGAAAGCAATCCAACTCCAGAATCCTATCCGCCACTAGCTCTCTTAAGCTGAGTTCCCTACATTCATGTCCAAAGACAACGATTTGATTGTAAATTAACTGCAAGAAGGATCTGTAAAGGAGCAGACAGTAAAATAGAGAAAGAAAGAAAATTTTAAAAGGTGCTTTAATTGCCCAGGTTACCACTGAAGGTAACTGGGGTTCCAGTTTGTGGGAAAACTCTGTTACATGTTGAACTGTATGATTCAAGATTAAAGAAAGTTAGGACATTTATCCTTCAATTCACTAGTGTCAGTGAACTAGTGTTGGTCATTAAGAGACCGAACTAGGTCATTTTTAGCCCGAGAAGTGTATGGGTCTAGAAAGTTCTCCAGCAGAAAGAAGGACACTGATGACACACCTGGGAACTGTGGGTGCCAAGGGGGTAGTAGTGGGTCACTACTGTATCAGTGACATCAGGTCAGGGTAATTTGAAATCTGGAGGTCAGTCATCTGGTTTGACACTTCTCAAATAGCAGAAACTTCCCAAGGATCCCAGAGAAAAGACTGACTTTAGTGTTGGTTTCTAGAAAAAAAATGTACATGAATATCCATAGCCAGATTACCTTTATAGAAGTAGAGTTCTCAAAGTGGGTGGTACTAGCTCCATGAGACATTTTGGAAATTTGTGGGGTCTTTTCAGGTAGGACAAATGATAGGAGGGATAACTCTGCCATGTAGTAATATGATACCAGACACATTATTTTCAGTGCACAAGATATTTTCACAAAATATTTATCTATTTCCCCCAGGACTTTCAAATAACAACATGACCCATTCATATAGATGAAATATATTTATAATAATTACAGAACACTTTAAATGTAAACACAAAGTATTTTTTAACATTTTAATTTTTTTCAGAATACAGTCACTCTATTTATTGAGAGTAGTTTGTTATTTATTTTGCTCAAAACCTTATAAAATATCACCATTTTGGAAAATTAAATCAGTGCTGCTTTGGGTGATTGAATTCACATATATCAGTCTGTATTTTAAAGTTTTAAGTTCACAATGACTTTTCATTAATACTTATTATTTATCTTAAAATATTAAGAATTGAAAAAGTCAAGACTCAGGTGAATATTGTCTTGTTTTTCTCAAATCCAAACATATTCATTATAAGACAATTAATGTAGTATATCATCTTATGTACTACTGCCTAAGATTTATATTTTGAAATATATATATTATTTTGTTATATAAATTGCATTAAGATTAAGACATGCAAAAATATTTCTTTCAATTTTATCTTATATATTTATAAAAACAGTGTTTTGTGCTTCCTATACCATGTAGATATAATATCAGTTTCTCAGGGTTAAACATTATTGCTCTAAAAGGGTGCCCATCACTTTTACTTGCAATAGTTTTTAAAAATTGCCCAGAAACAAGTTCTGCTCCTGCAGATTTTGATTTACAAGTTTTTGCCTGCGACCTGGGAGATCATGATTGGAATAATTAATAAGGTAGTCTCAACTACAACATGATATATAAAATTATTGTCAACAATTTGGGCAAAAAAAATTTCAAGTGCTTTTTATCCCTTAAAATAGTTTGTGTATAAAATGGAAACCTCATATATTCAATGTATCACAAATAAAACTAGCTAATTCATTGCAATTAATTGTCAAAAACAAAATTCACAAACTTTTATAATGTGTGATTCTTGACGAAAGAAGAACACTTTTATGTGTTATTGAAGTTATATCAATGATCAAAATAACGTAATGAATTAACTTGGTTACTTTAAAACTGCTGTTAAATGATTTAAAATCACAATACTCATAGTTTAATGTAAGAGGGAGAAATTAGTTTTAAAAATTAAACTATAGTATGATATTTACCTTAATTTAAAACAAGGATTTGTTCCCATCAAAGTGTAGTAGTACAAGAACATGAAATGGTTCAAAAGTTCAGCCTGAATAAACATTTAAGATGTTTGATTCTTGGTTGACTTCTAGCCAAACCACCCAAACGTTTTAAGTCTGAAAAAGTCAACTGGAATTCTTTTAAGAACAGTCTGTCTTAGAACATTCTTGGCAGTTTTTAAAACTTGATTCCATTGGGCCAGAAAAGAAAGCATAAGCCTGGTTTTATTTTCTGATGTTTTACTTACCAAGTTCAAAAAAATAATTTTAAGTTAAAAACACACATGCATGCAAAAATAAAAAAAAATATTCTGGCTCTATATACTCTAAACTAGTTTTCATTTCCCCTTCATAGCCTGTGATCCTTCTCACCCCCACATACCCCACAGCTTTTCTAGAAGCAGTGCCCTGCTTTTCCTACCACTTGCACACAAAAAAGGAAACAGAAATGTCAAAACAATGTAATGCTTTCCTAAATATCACTGAGTGTGGTTTTCTGATCATCAGTGTACCTCTGCTTCTAACCCTGTAATGAATCCCAGGTCACACTTCCAATCTTCTAAAATAATAATAATAATAATAATAATAATAATAATAATAATTGTTAGTATTTCTAAATTCATGCTTGTATCAGGAGCAATTCTATGTGCATCACATATTAAAAAGTTACATTTTAACATCAAATGTAAGAATTAGGTAATGTCATTCCCCTTCTGTAATTGAAGCATGCATGTACCCATGCACACACACAAGATCTGTCTGCACCTCATCCAAGATCACTTTACAGTCTAACCTCTTCAAATTATTTGCACGTCCCTGAAAGTACCATTCTTTTTTTTTTTGTTCTTGTCCATGAGCTTTGCAAATAATATTCTCTGTGCCTGTAATGCCATCTCCTCAACCCCTTAGCTGCCAAGTGAATCCAATTCAGCCGTAATTTTATTGATTCCATATCCCTTTCCAGATTCATTTAGGTGATTTTCTTTCTTACCCAAGAGTGCTTTGAAGATGTCTATTTTTTTCTGTTGGGGGCCACCCTGCCCGGTGTCAGGAAGCTGTGACTCCCTGTGACTTAGGCTGAGTGAGAGACCTCTGGATCAGGAGCCACTAAGGAGACAAAACTTATTCCCCTGGCATGAACGCTATCTGTTCTGTCCCTGGCCTTTAATGCTAGATCAGTTTCCAATGACGGGTAACAATTCTCTAGGATAGAGAATGGACCTAAGACAGGGGCTGATCTCGTAAAGGCCTCTGTGGAATAAGTCTCATGAGACTGTGGAAATAAATGTAGGGGCTGTGGAAAGGAAGGGGTGATCGGCATCTACCCCTGCCCCCTCTTAGCCTGAGTCTTTGTACTCAGATGTGAGAAATCCAAGTCTCCTTGCTGCCTCTATCACTCTAGCCCTTAGCAAACAGCCAAAGGGGCTAGCTCAGACCGGAGACGGCGGACCCCTGGGGTAATCAGGCCTGGGAGAAAGAATATGCAAGATCCTGTGAGATCTGTTTGCTGGAGGATGTTATTAACTTGGAATTTGAAGGCACAGTCAGGAAATCTTTGAAACCCATAGTCTTTTCATATGATAAAACTCCAATCTCTGCACAGAGTCACAACAGAAACTCTGTTAACATCCTTGTAAGATACGTGTCCCCTTTGATCCCTTCTGCCAGACTGTCAATCCACAATCTGTGTCTACTTTCTCAATAAAAACCCACTGGGACAAAGGAAAGGGCTTCCCCTTAGGAGAGTTAGCCCGGAGCGGCTCAAAGAATTGGAGAGTGAGTGCTCTGTCTCTGACTTCCACTCAGAAAACTGTTTCTGTGCATGATTATTTCTATAGTGGGTTTTAAGCATGTCCATAGCCAACCAAAGGGAAAAGGTTGGATTAAACGTGCTTCAGTCAGACAGCTGGGACTAAACCGAGGTTTGAAAATCGCTATAGTCAGTCAGACAGCCGGGTGATCCAAGCGAGGTTTAAAAATCGCTACAATTTTCTTCTAATGGTCTGTGACCTCCTTCATGGAAGAGATTTCAACTTTTATCTTTGCATTACTAGGCATAAGAAGAGTACTATCCTACTGATCTTTTTATGATAATGGAAATGTTCTGTGTCTGTGCTTGGCAATTAATAGACCCTAGTCGCTTGTAGCCACTGAGCACTTGAAATGTGGCTACTGTGGCTGGAACTGAATTTTTAATTTTATTTATTTTTGATTAATTCAAATAACTATATAGAGCTACTGTAATTGGAAAGCATAGTTTTAGAACTCGGCTGACACTCTGGACAAAGAATTAATGAATGGGCTACCGCAGGCTTTTCTTCAACCTGTACCACTTACACTCACTCATAAACAGCAGTCTTGTGGTGGAATTGACGGTGGAATCAAACCTGAAGTTAAGCTAATGATAGCAGCACAACCTCAGAAGCAACATTCTAAGATTATCTGACTCAAAGAATAATTTCAGGTCAGGAAGAGGACAGTATGGCTTTCTGTGTTTGCCAACATCATTGTTCAGACTTGCAGTTTTGTTTAAATAATTTACATAGGAACTTCAAATTATTATTTCAGAGTTTCTTTTCCATGGCATACTGACTTTCAAGACTTTTGATAAATGTATCGTCTGATTGATTCATTCATTCATTCTGGTTAGAAATGATCTTCTCTAGCAAAACCAGCTATGAAATATTTTAAATAATCAAGCTTATAGCGTCTTGTTTGACATTTTTATTTAAAAAATTGCTATACATGTTACCAATATTACTTTTAGTCATAAGGATCTGATAACATGTTCACAAAAGAAATAATGCACATTGAAAATAAACCTTCTAAATGGCAGTTTTCAAGACATACTCAATTTCTTCATTATTTTTTGCTTGCCACTAATTACTTCTTTGCTTAGTCACTTAGAGTATCTTATTGGAAGATTAAAAATCTTACGTTTGGAAAAAGTAGGAACAATAAAAAGTTAATCACAGAAATTTTGATTTACAAAAGAAAAACACCATAATCACAACTCGAGTCGGCAGAGTTCCATCGCCCCGTGGGACTGTGTCCGTCTCTGGAGTCCCACGCAGTGTACAGCACTTGCTGAGTCTGTGTAGCGTCTCCGCTCATTCTCCGTGATGCGTCTGCTGCAAATCGTTATCTCAAACCAGTTTTAACTCATCAGGTGTAAGGCATGAAAAATAAGCCTTTGAAAGTTTTACTTCAAAGCACGGCATTGGTGTTTTTAGCATAATGTATTTATACCCTAGTAAATGAATGACCCCATCCACTTACGACAGAGCATATCAGTAACGAAACTGCCACAGGCTCTGTACAAAAAGAAGACAAAAGATCACTCATTTTAATGATTCCCACTACCTGAAGCGTGGGTATGATAACACTTGATAGATAGGTCTTTTTGCTCTGTGTGATCTCTCTTCAGGAGCATTGCCTGATCTGGAATTGTGTAGAAAACAGCTGTCTGCCACAGGGACTGCTTCAGAGGCAAACATCTGTTTGGCCCAAATCTAAATCCCTTCTTAGATGATTCACAAAGTGCCTGGTAACAATGGATAAAAAGGCTCAAGTCAGGGTGACTCTAATGAGTCACTTTGCTCCAGAGCTCTGTCCTGGGGTCTACCAAGGCTGTCACCCAACCTCCTTTTTAAACTTCAGTTCTCCCTGTACTGAGTGCTGCTTCCTTCACCTTCATACCCTGTATCACAGGGGTTTATGCCAAGCCCTCCCACCTCACCAGTCATCTTTCACTCTAAACTCTGCCCCAGAGTTTTCTATCCAGGACTTCTAACCTGCAACAATGTAAGACTTAGTGGTCCCTTAGGGTAAAAAAATAGTGTCCAGTATGAAATGAACTCCTATCAAGAGTTCTTACTTCCAGAGCAGAAATAATAAAATGGCGGGGAGTAGGGGGAAGAAAGAAGGAAGGATAATAATTATTTAGGTTAAAGTAGAGTCATTGTTATTTTTTTTCATTGCTAGGCTAATATTAAATCGTGATTTCTTAAGAAATCACTAACATGAGGAAGTATTTTTTAAAAAATGACATTTTTAAAAGTTTTATTTTTGCAGGTTTCCCGAAGCACATATTCTCCAACTCCATGAGCGGCCAGTCTTCTGTTTCCAGTATTTCCACAGCCTGCTCCTCTCTTCTCTCCATTTTCTTCCCTATTCTGTTGAGACTTTTCTGATAAATACTTCAAATTTTTTTGCAGTTCTTTCACAATTTGTTTTTTTGTTAGATCCAGCTGGCAACTCTCTTGGCTTTTTTTGTGCTTGTGCCCACAGTGATGAACATGTTAGAGAAAAATTGAGTAAATGTGCGCATTTATACAAATATGAAACAACCCCCTCGAGATTTAATCTATCTTTCAGTGTTTTCTTGGAATTCTTTTCTGTTCTTTTGGTCAGCTCTGTTCCCTTTCCTCAGTGAACTTTTCAAAGTTCCTCCATTCTCTTCAAAGATTTACCTCTCCTTCCTCAAAATGTTCAGTTAAAGGTTTCTACAGAACAGAGAAAATAGAAGTCCCTCTCCTTGCTGGTATCACCTAACAAACATCTCTATGATCATCTCCTTCTCCTTCCCATCCATTACAAGAAGCATCCTTCTAATGTCAAGGCTGCCATAGCCTCTCCTTGTGACCTATATATTTTGTCTGACATTCTGAGAGATTGGAAGTTCCTAACATGTGAATATCAGGGGGCACAATCCAACTTAATGGTTAATATTGTCAAATATTTTCTTATTGTGTTTTAAATAGTAGTATATTATTTAAAAGTCTTTCTTATTTAAAAAAGGAACTTAATTCTCTTTATGTATCTTCTCTCTCTCCCTGTCCCTCTTTCTCTCTCTCTCTCTCTTTGCACTCACACAAAAAACTTCAATCTCTCAGGGTACTACCCTGTTTGAGAGCTTTTCATTCTTTCGATTACCATTTACTTTCTTAAATCATTATGTTTTAGTTCACATCCCTCCTGAATTTGTCTTAGAGATCTAAAAGTAAGTTGGTAACTTCACGTCACATAATCCTCAAACTCCATATGTCCCAAGAAGAATTTGTTTCTTATTTCCAGAGGAAACACCGTATTTTACATATTTATTTGAGTTAGAAACCTGCAGCCCAGTTTCACAACCTCCTTTTTCTCTTTATATTTTAATTCCTAGTGTATAACAGGTCAATTCTATCTTGTAAACATCACCAAACATATTTTTCGTTCAGTTTTTCATCATCTGTCTCCTGAGTTACTACAAGAACACTTTGTTTAGTCCTCCTCCAATCTATTTAGTGAATTTAAACCTTACCACTTCTCTCCCCTCGACAACTTCAGTGGCTCCCCATTCAGGATGCAGCTTAAAATCTTTAACATTGCCTAATTGTCTATGAGATTTTTTCCCCTGATTTCCATCATGCGTCTCTGCCACTCTCTTATCCAACCCTGTTCTACAATTTGCATTAGTCCGAGTGCACTACACTGTCTTTTATCTCTCTTGGCCTTCGAAATGCCATTTCTGCTGCTTCTCCTGGCAACAATCTACCCACATTTTAGGTCAGAGCTTGGATGTTCTTGTTTCTCAGAAGTCTTCTTTGATCACTTCCTTCATTGCATTATGGTTAAATGTTCCACATAGGCCCTCCCAGGATAAGCCACATTAAATTAACTCTATCAAAGAAATTATTGCATTACATAATTATTGCCTAGTGACTTGAGAATTTTCTCCAGTGATCTGTAAAGTCTGAGGGCATGAACCATGTCTACCTTCCTCACACCCACAGCTCCAGAAATGGATACATGGTAGGTGCAGAGTAATTGTTGATTACTTAACGGAATAAGAAATAAAGACATAAAGAAAGAAGTAAGACTGGATACTACCCAAATGAAAAAAGCATGCAAAATATGCACCAGATGTGTGATCTCTCCCCTGCAAATACAAAATAAAATACTATAGTTATAGAAGAAGTAGACCGGAGAGAGTAAGGTTATGAAAGTGCTTATTCTTTCAGATAGTATCTGAAGTTTACATTTTTTACAAACCGTTATCCACTGACAAACATTTGGAGTTTTCATGCTATTTTAAGATTAATAAGTGTTCAAATACTGTTAAAACTTGGAGCAGCAGATTTATATGCATTTGGCTTACAAAGAAACAACACAATCAGTTTCCATCACTTCAAACATAATTGTGGCTCAAGGGTAGTCACAAGGCTTACTCTGACGAAAAACAAGAAACATATCATTAAGAGCAAAGTTATATAATATTTTCATCCACCCAGCGAGGATCCATGCTGCTGGTTCGTCTCACCCTATCTTGGCATTACAAAGGATGAACGTGTAAGTCGGTTCTATAGTTGACTGTTTTATTGAAGGAGAGTGACAACACACAACATGGGAGCAAACTGAACACTGATATGCTTTCCACGCTTTTCTCTTTGTTTTGTTCGCTAATCATGTTCTCTTTTTTTCAATCTGTGAAGATTCAAACTATTGGAAGATACTGAGTCTAACAGGACACAAGCAGCTGTGTGACAAAGCAAACATACCCATATGCACAAAAAACAACCATCAAAACAACTGTATTTCACTATTCTTATTTTTGAGAATATATGTTACATAATAATGCATGTCTCACCTATACTTTTCATTTCTCCTTTCTTCTCTTCCTCTTCTCCTTTATTTTTCTATCTTTCATATACTTTAAATCATTTCTTATTTTAAACTATAGATGATGCTTGATGTGAGGGGGGTGGCAGTTGTGTTAGTATAAGCTATTTATCATTTAAGCTATTTATTATAGTCAGATTTTTGAAAATCAGCTTATGTGTATTACTTAAGAACATTCCATAAAATTATATTTTTAATCTTTGCCACTCTGATAATTGAACACACTATGGCTTTTATATTCTATTTTATTTGAGGTTTGTCTTTAATAATAAGTATATTAAGCTATCATGTATCTTGAAATGCTTTTTATTATTTTTTTGCTGCTTCTTTTGTTTAAATGTGATGTACAGCAGAATATCGACATTAGAAGTGCACAGAGCAGGAGCTGGAAGGGGAAGGAGGGCAGCAAGGTGGGAGAGTGATGCAATGTACTGGTGACTCTTGCCCTTTCTAAAAGCCCCTGAACCCAGCTGTACCTTATGATTGGACTATGGAAATATTAGTCCAGTTTTGCCAGATAGTCTTGGTGTTTTTCCAAGAAAGCTGGTTAATTACCTTCACATTTGAAACTATAATGTTTAGGTATTGTATAATTAACAACAACAACCAAAAAAAAAACCTCTTTCTAATGGCAAGCAGAAAACATCTGCCGGGAGCTGCTGCCTGGACCACCACCGGTGTGTGCCGTATGGTGCGCGTCTTGAAAACCTTGCTCTGAAAGGAATGCCTGATCCCAAGTCATGTATTCACACAGGTTTTGTTGTGCTTTTTACCTCGTCATTGAGGGTCCCTGTGTCATCTCTTATTAATTTTGGCAAATGACATGTTGTAGGTACCCAACTTTTTCCCCAGAGGCTATCTACATGTATCGTTACTTTCATTTTTTTCCTGATGCTTTGAAATAACGTATTTTAAATACCCAAGTTGGCAAAATTATTTGTATATTGGCCCTTTTATTCACTTGATATATTTGTATATTTCTGAGTTTGTATATTCCACTATACCTTGATAGTGTAATGTTCAGTTTGGGGGATCACCTTATTATCCACCATTTTTAACAACTTCATGATTAGTGAATGACTTATTCTTTAAAGTAGGCCAGAAATAACCTCAATAAATGCAATTAATTTAAAAATTATATATCACTAAGGAAGAACAACAACTTCATATGAAGCTACCCATCTCCCATCTCTCTCTGTCTTTCTCTCTCACACACACGAACACACACGTCTGATAGTTTTCTGATTTTTTCTTATGTGACTTTCAGACTTTTTCTGAATTAAGTGCATAACTTGGTTGCATATTCATGCAATAGTGAAAAGAATCATAGTAATAACAAAAAACTTTTGTTAAATATTTTTATTTATAAAGCTAGAGACTTTTTAGCTTGTAAACTGTAATGCCAGGGTCCAGCCTCGGTGGGGTCTCAGGGTCCCCGAAGGATGCATGGCTAGGGCAAAGAGACTGAAGCGAGACACCCAGTGGGGTGCCAGAAGACAGCCAGGCTTTTTCGGCCTAACAGACTCACTGAGAAAAATCAATCTTTATTTTTATAGGGGAGGTTATACAACATTCAATGTATAGTGTGATTATTAAAACAGAAATGGTTACCACAGAAATAATTTCTAAAAACACAGAAGGTTTTACAAGTCAACCATGTTAAACAAAGAAATGACCAAAAAGTACAGGAGGTCCCACAGATCAGCCATATTTAACAAAGGTTATTTTGACCAAGAGGGTCATTAATCAGATAGCCAACGAAGCTATACAGGCACAAACTTTCACGTGCCAATTAGTAACTAAGTATCTATTAAGATTCTAGGGACTGGTCCAAATTAAAAGGGTGCAAGGGGTGATTTATAGATATATAGAAATCAACTATTATCAATTGAGGTTAAATTTGTCTCAGTTAGGTAACTGTTTTTTTACCTAGGTTTTTTGATTTATACATCTTGGTGGGGGGGGTCATGTTTTGTGTTTGTTTCCATGTATTGAGATTATTATTTCCAACTAGAACTCCTTGCTTCTTTACACTCCTGTACAGGGTATGGGAGGGGTAGTGGCTCTAACAAATCTTAAGCTTTTGAGTGGTGACTACTTAAGAAACATTCCTAGCAACAGCTTCCTTCAGTGTTCTGGCAGTTGGTCTGCCCATAGTTTAATTTTATCCTTAACTTTCAAGGTGGGGGAAGCAGGCAACATTAGGGTTGCTAGGGGTCTCTATTCTGTGGTCAGCAAGTCATTTCGCACAGAATCAGAGGCATTGTGCAGATTTTTTGTTATAATGCACAGGTATCCAAAAATCCCACCACCTATTGCTAGCAGGTACAGGCATACAGGAGGAGATAGACAGGAGATCCAGCCACAGTCGCCTCTGCTGTGCAGATGCATCTCACCCAACCCAACTGTGTCAAAGGTCAGCTGTTAGTTGGCTCCCGACACTATAAACTTCAGATAACCTTTAGAAATTCTGAAAATTTCCTATAATACTTACATATTTATATTGTCCTAGAGACATCATTAACCCCACTGGGTTGTCTAAGAGTATTGTGATCTAAGAATAATTAACATATGCTGATTATTTCCAAGATTATTGATGTGCAAATATCAAATACAACTTAAGTTTCTAAAAGTTCTTTGATAATTATCAGTGGAGAAAATAAAATACATGAAAGGTGGCCTACTCTAAAAATTGGAGCAACTAATGCTTTAGTGAAGCATTATTTTACTAAATTAGGCGGGGAATGCTAAAATTAAGTGGGGAATGTAAATTACAGCCACTTTCCCTTCCTGCAGGTGATTATATTTTTCTCCTAAAGATAATTATTGTGTTACTCATAATAATGGTTATAATAATCATTGCTCATATTGCTACCAGTTACGGAACACTCACAATGTATTATCCACTGTGACAAGAATGTGGAATGTGGTGTCCCATTTCACTTTCAAAAAGCCTCCAGCATTCAGTATACTATTATCATCCAGAAAGTTATTTTAGGAAATTGTCCAGAGGTTAGTGGTTGAGACAGGATTAGAACTTTGACTCTAATTTTTTCTCTCTAAGGTTGAAATCAAGTCTTTCTTCCCCGCTTATCTATTCCCCTGCATCTTCTACATATGGGATGGGGACCAAAACACCCTTAAATTTATTTATAAAAGCTTGTGTATTTATTCTTACATGGTTAAACTTCAGTCACCTTCAAAATACTCTTTATTTGATGCAATACACCTTTCAAGATATATTTTCCACTGCTCAAAACAGTTTTTTGAACTCATCAGTTTTGATGCCTTTTAGTGCTTCTGCTGTTTTTTGTTTCACCTCTTTTATATTGGCAAAACATTTCCCTTTGAGAACTTTTTTCATCCAGGAAAAAACAAAAGGAAGTCTTCAGAATGAGATCAGGTGCATATAGAATTTGGGGCACAAGGGTCATGTCATTTTGAGTCAAAAACTGCTAAACAGTGGGGTGTGGGCAGGTGCTCTTGTAAATCACCCATCATGAAATGGGCAAACTCATTGTGCTTTAAAAAGAAACTCAGTGAAGTGAACAGCAAACAGCTTTCTTAAGCTTTCCTCAATATCAACAGGCAGTCATAATGGCCATAAACTTTAACCATATCACGGTGAGAACTCAAGATGTGGTATAAGCGAAGACTGGAAATCCGTCGTAGACCCCAAAGTTTGTGGGATCAGAATAAAGACAGAGATAAGGCAGGAGGTAAAGTGCCAAGTTCCAGCTTTCCCTCCCCTTGAGGTACAACCTGTTGAGAAGATTAGCAATGTCTATATAATTATGAGAAAACCTAGATTGAAATGTGTTGCCATGACATGACCTGACAAGGACACAGGCCTCTAGAAAAAGTCTAGGCATAATAGCTAAAATGTATTAAGGTCTGAGTGTGTGGCAGGCACTGATCTAAGTGCTGATGGATAGTAACTTAACAACCCTATGAGGTACAGGTAGCATTGTTTTACAAATGAAAAAACTGATGCATGGTAACAGAGAATAAGTCCCCCAAGATAATACATCAAATAGTCCTGCAGCTGAGATCTGAAGACAGTCTGAAATTGGAAGCCACTCTCCAATAATGAAAACATGAAATCTTTCCAGGTGAACCATGATGATGCCTTTTTTGAAGTGGGTAGCATGAAATTATCAAAATGGTTATATGTATAAGTGACATTGTAAAACTTGAATAGACACAAACTAATTAATTGAGTAGAGTAAGACAGAGGAATCACTGTGTATCACTGAATTCCTGTGTAACATTTTTATTTCATGATGCTAAGGTTATTGCTCTAGTACTTTAGTGTCTTTTGAGTTTTGTCTACCTTCTGTGCAACTGAGGTAAAGAATGTATGTGGGTAGTAGGTGGTAACCTCGTAATATGAGTTGTGGAGGTCATTAAGGAATGGAAAGCCTGGAGATGGTAGGAGTGAAAGCAGTATGCCAGATATAACTCCTCATAGGTAAGACCCACACAGCTCTCTCTAAAGCAGGATTTTATTCTTTTTGTTGATGGAGAGAGCATGCTAGTCATGGTTCTTCAGAGAACAAACCCATAGATGAAATATTGAGTTGGGAGAACCAGAAAAATCAGTGGTATAATTCATTCTCAGTCTGAAGACATGACACCTGGGGGGACAATGGCGTTTTAGGCTGGAAGGTTGAGAACCAGGAGGGCCAATGTCTGAGGGAGGGAGAGGATGACTATACAGCTCAAGCAGAGAGGACAAACCTGCCCTCCCTCTACCTTTTTGTTCTATCAGGCCTTGAACAGACTGGATAATACCTGCTTTTAGGGGTGAGGGTATTCTTCTTTACTCAGTCTATTGATTCAAATGTGATTGAATCTTTTCTATAAATAACCTCATAAACAGACAGAGAAATAATGTTTTACCAACTATCTGGGCACCTATTAGCCAAGTCAAGCTCATATAAAATTAACCATTAAGGCTGGGATTGCTTTTTCTAATCATGAATTCAGATTGTAAATATTGACATAGTTTCTTAAAATGACACAGGGCCTGAACCAACCACAGATGAATTGACCAGAGTAACTGAGGTGGATCCTGGGTATTGGCATTTTCAGGCATCTCAGGTGACTCTACTGTGGAGTCCAGGTTATCCCTGGGAAACCGTGTGACACCTCTTTCCACTCCTCCTATGCTTTTGAAAATGGCAGCATGAGTTTTCTCCATGGGAGCTGAAGTTTAGCATTGCAGTACATTTGTTTTTCAAATGCGGGCTGTCCTTACATGCTCTCCCACTGGCACAGCCTCCTCCCCCCACCAGTCCTCAGCTCCAGAGAGGGCTGGCGTGCAGCACTGAGCGATCTGCTCGCTTGGCTAAATTCTGAAATCACGCATCTGTCTGGACAGGGATTTTGTCAGCTCTGGGTAAAAAAAAAAAGCAACAACACATGGCTTTGAAAGTAATATGTATTTTATTTAACTATTGACCCAAATTAAACATAAAAATGAAAAACAAACAGTTTTTTTCATTGTTGTTGGCAACTTCCTTAAAACTTCCTTAAATAGAATAGCTTGATTGGTCACCAGCCATTTTTTAGGTAATTCTCAGAAATTATTTTTACAAATGTGAGAAAACAAGGGATTTCAGTCAATGAAGCCAAAACTGTCAAAACATGATAACTCAGTTCCAAGGATTTTGGAAAGATGCATTCTTTCTCCTGAAATTTTTACTCTTATGCATGGTTTTCATAATATTTACATTTAAAGAAAACTTTTCCATTCTGAATCATAAGTCCAAATATATATTTCTATCTTATGGATATCCTTTAAGAAAGTTTTTCATTAATCTTTGAAACCTATAAGTGATAACATGCTACTTGAAAACTTTGATCTGTAAGTGCATGTAATTATAGTTATAAAATGGTTGTGTTAGTTCTGAGAACAAAAATATTTTTATTAAAATCAGTAAACCTTGCCATATGATACACTGTTTGCTTGTTTGAACTATGGTGACCAATTACTGAGTTGTTCCTATTAAATAGTATCTATATGATATTATTATGTATGGTAGCAATGCCTATGTGACACTATTACGTATGTGATACTAGTGTATACATAACACACGTTTAAAGATTGTAATAGTATGTTAAGTCTGACTAAAGGATTTCTAAAGTCTGCTCCGGTTCTGAAATTGTTTGAGTTCCCTAGCAGAAGAAGACTGAAATGGTGGGAGTGTAAGCAACATTTGAGGGAAAGATGAGGGAAATGTGTTACTTATATGTTTCCATTTTTTTGGTGTATATTTTAAGCATTACTCCATGGTGTAGCAATTAAACTACTTGGTTTGAATTTATAAGTCCTTACATCAAAATCAAATTATATGAGTATTTGACAACATAATTCTAATATTTTAATATGTGTGTCAACTTAAATAAAAGCCAATTTAAAACATTTAAAAAATAAGCTCTGCTTTCCTTGTAATACTTCATGATACAAAATGATTTTTATTTTATAAAAAGGTTTAAAGTTATTTTAATTCTTTAATTTTCTTCACATATCCATGTATTTATTTTCAGATAATTAATTATTGTTTGCCAAAGATACTTGATGAATATTGAGGTTACATTTAAAATATTAGACACTATTAGTTGAATATTGAAATGGAAACGGCTTCATTAATTATAATAAAAACTTATGAGGCACCAAAGATTTGACTTATAAGCACTATCATTTGCTCGCAACTTTGAAGAACACTAAGTTGTATAAAATGAGGCATAGTTGTATATCATTGTTTAAGAACATTAAGTACTAGCTTATTGAGGAGCTGTTCTCTCCATAGCATTATGTTAGATATTGTGGTCACTTCAGAGTAAACAAGATCACCTTACTGTCACGATGATTACTGTTTAGTAAAGGGACAAAATGTCACTAACCATACCATAAGGTCCAAATATAAAAACTAAGCTAAACAAATGTTTTAAAAGATGTAACGAATACTACTGATTAACCATGCAAACAGTCCACAACAGATACATTTGGTAGCTAATAGAGTAGCCTTTCTATCTCCCCTCTGTCTCACCCCTCGCCCTCGCTGTTCTTTTTAAAAAGAACTTCAATCGAATTGAAGTATTTAATGGCTAGGAGATGCACCTGCAGAATTAGAATTTTGGAGATTTTCTTTTTGTTGTTAGAGAGGAAAAAAGTTAGATTTAATTCTGACTGGTGAGGTTTTAGTATAGTCTACTGGTAGATCCTGAAGCATTTCCTTAGTTTCAGAAAGATTCACAGTGAAAAGACATGTTTTCTTCTTCCCTTCTGGCTCTTGGATATTTTATTAGTGGCACTAAGATGCTTGGAAATGTTATGGTCATTTATGTGACTAGAGTACAGATTTGAAGATTAAAACCAACATATTAAGAATAGCAAAGCAGAAAGATGGAAAAAACAAAAAAATTCTGATAATTATTGAACCACTAATTAAACTGTAACTATGCCATCTCCAGGCTTTATATTATCTACAAAATCGACACCTCATTTTGTTAAGAACTTTGTGCTTGGAGGTTCCATATTTCAGTATTAGAATCATATGCTCCCATGCTGGGGCAGGCTGATGCCATGTCTTCTGTTCCTAGTTATTTGGAATCTATGAAGCCACCTTACCCTGTTGGGTAAGAAACTTTGAGAATTCAAAAAGTCTGACCTGATGTTCTTTTTTGGTGAACACAAATTTGATCTATATGCAAGTTTAAGATGATGATTAGTTCTTTAAGGTTTTGTAACATAACTCCTGCCTCATAAATGAAGTCCCTTTGTAATCAACTCCTAGATATTCTAGGTTACCAATTACTCTGCTCCCTGTATGTTAAGAGATCAAAAATCTATGTAAGTACTGCTACTGTGGTTTCCATTTTCACTCATCACTTCACAGAGGTTGATACTGCTAACTCTGCCTATGGGGCTTTCAGTGGGTCATTTCTATTAACATGATGTTGCCCATTAAGTCGGTTACTCTGCAAACTCAAAGCCTTCTCTCTCTACCATTTCCTAGGACAGCCATACTCTCACAACGTATTATTCTGACTTATTTGCAATATTTCTATCCCCAAATATATGATTATCTTCCCACTAGTCCCTTAGGTTTTTTATATGTCTCCTGAGATGAGATGATCTCCAAGAAGGTAAAACTTAACTTGTCCAAGAATAATTTTCCTATAGGCCAGACTTCTCTTAAAGATATTGTCCTTGTGCAAAGCTCCATGGAAACGGGTTATATCTAATGTTTTTATATCAGCCCCATGACCATATGAGGGGATGGACTCATGTTTCCCGTTCATAAAAGCTTACAGGTAGAATAGGACTGATGCCAAGTGTTTCTCATATCCTACTGCTGTTGGATTCCTGTAGCTGATTCCAAGAAGGGAGTGGCTCGTGCTCCACTAATTATGCAGCTCAAATTAATGGATCAGACTTCGGCCCTGTTAGTTCCCTATGTGTTCACTCAAAATGCAATGAGCATTATAGGACTCGTATATTTCATGTTTCTTCTCCGTGAGTTTCTCCTAATTACTCCTCTAGGCCTCTTTTGTGTGTGCCTGGTCACTTGCCCTTAATTGCTCGACATGTCGTAAATTGTGCACTCAAAATGAGAACTGGTTCTAGGAGAGATTGAAGTCACTTTGAAGGAGAGTCATCTGATGCCCTATTCAGAAATTTGTTAAATGTCTATTCCCCCTACACAGCCCTCCTTATTCTTTAGTTGCACTGATGCTAAAATCCATCTGAATCTGGGAGTGATGAACCCATCCCTTTCAGTATTCATTAATATTCACAAGACAACAGAGATCAGTCTGAGCAGAAGTGATGGTGCACACTGACCTCTTGCTGTTACTGCTTCTGCATTCCTTGGTTATCTCCCTGACCTGGAAGGTCAGGATTTCTCTCCCTTTACCTTCACTTGGTTTATATCCTTTTCTCTCAGTACATCTTGTAGCATGGGAGTGTCCTAGCTACCTTCTCCAAAGTCTATGTTTTAGTTATTACTAATTAGATTAGAAATTACATCATACACAATTTTAGACTCTATAACCAAGTATCTGATTGGCATGAGTAAAGTCCCCGTGGCTCACAGATTATAACATTAATAAATAATCTGAAGTTTTTGGGGTTTTTTTACACTAAACCTAAGTTAATTTTGAGTTATCATCTGGGAAACGCTTTGCCAAACCATGGTCTGAGGGCAAAATTTGAAGTGGGAAAGCTATTTCTAGCAACTCCTACCCTAGAGGAAACTTGTTGTTGCTGATAACAAGGAAGGCAAAAGAAAGGACTATAAAGCAGGAATACTTGGCTTTCCAGCTTACTCCAGAGAGGCCAAGATGTCTATAGTAAGTGGGACTCTCAGGAATGTTCAGTAGATGAAGCATTTCAATGTTAGAAGAATATAGAAACTGTATGGTGAACATGTAGTGAGCAAGGAGAAAAATGATATTATTAGTAGTTGAGATTGGAAGTATAAATAGATTCCAAAAACATTTAGTGCTTCTAAGTCAAGGTAAAGTATTGGGATTATACTCAAAGCACAGTGAGAGCCATTAAGGAAATTTCGACAGTTTGGTTTGGTTAATTTCCCTGTACAAGGTCCAATTTTGTGTGTTTAAAATTGGTGAAATAAAGGATTTTTTGAATGGATAAATGGTGAAATATAAGACAGGTAAATTAGATAACGCATTCTAGAGAGGATACAGTTGTAAAGAAGCAAAACCCCTGATAACACGAGAAGGAACAAATTGCAAGTAAATGTGGAGGTATTGACCTTTGCGAAGAGGAGGAATGTCTTCTCCACGGAGACATGAAAAAAGAAGGAGTAGGTGGGTTCATACACTGGTTTATTTTGGGAATTGACCATAAGAAGTTGAGAGATTTACTACTTGATTATTTAAATTTTCCAAATGACATGAGTAAGAAAGATGAAGGGATTGAAGGACATCCCTGAATTTGGGATTATAATTTCAGAGAAATGCTGGTCTATCTGCTTGTGTGGTTTTCTTTATCAATGCTCAGATCTATGAGTGCAGAAATAGGTGATAATGTATACACATGCAAGATTTTTTTCCAGACAAGTAACAAGAGAAATGATAAAACATATGGAGAACTAAATAATGAAGCTGAAATGAAAGAAGATAAGTAAATAGAGCATGGATCTCCTGATTACTGAAAAGGTGCAGAAGTGCATTGATTAAAGTTTCAGTGAAGTGAAAGAAATATTTCTTATGAGTAGTTTCCAGTAGGCAAGTGGAAATAATAGAAAATTACAGGAAAAAATTAGATAAATAAACACATCATTTTGAAGTGCCAAATACAAGAAGAGTGTATAAAATTTATTCCAAAGAAAATAACCACTTTAGAAAAACAGAATTGAGAGATACTTTATATAAATTTCCATTCTCTTTGCTGTCATCCCAGATCTGTCTATCCTTTAAGAAAAAGTTTTTTTTTTTTTTTTTAAGGTTTAGGGATTTGGAGGCTTGTTTATTTATTCATTTATTTAAGATTTTATTTATTTATTTTTAGAGAGGAAAGGGAGGGAGAAAGAGAGAGAGGGAGAAACATCAATGTTTGTTTGCTGGGGGCCATGGCCTGCAACCCAGGCATGTGCCCTGACTGGGAATCAAACCTGCGATGCTTTGGTTTGCAGCCTGTGCTCAATCCACTGAGCTATGCCAGCCAGGGCTAGAAAAAGTTTTGTCTTACTTTCATCTTGGGTTCCCTTTCTTCACTCTTCCGAAAGATTTTTGGACTAGCGGTCCTCACTCTTCCCTAGAGAGTTCTCCTAACTCTTATACCATAAAGGTACCTTGACAGTAACTAGAGGTAGTTCACTCTCTATCTCTGAAATAAAGAAGGGATAATTTATTCACATTAAATATATAAACTATTCTCAGTGGTACATTACATATGACTTAGTCTTCCAAAGTGTGTTTAAAAATAAAGAAGAACACCCGCAAATGCTTTTAAAACAGAAGTCTATTCATACAATGACACTTTTGTTTGATTCAAATTACATATTTAAAGATATTTTATTTGTTAAAATGAAGTTTTGCTCCCACAGCAATGAAGTCATAAAATGCATTTACAGTTTTCAAGAATACATTTAGAGATAACAATATATTTGTAAATTTTTCATACCATATGAAATATCACACATAGACTGGCTGTGAGCAACAAAAATATTGAGGTAACTAAAAAATGATGGCCTGTTAAGATGTATCTTGTACTCTAGTAAAAAAAAAGGCTTGAGAAGATATCATTTAAGTTATTTTTTCGTGCAACATCAGCAAAAACTCCAATTGCCCATTTGATATCTGAGAACTTCAGGAAAAGTTATAATCTGATTGAAAATCCACTAACAAATAATTTTAAGTTCAAGCAAATGACTATACTTTTATGTATTTGTATTTAATTCATAGGCAATTTCTAGTAATTAGCCTGATAATGCATATAATAAATAAAGACCAGTTATTTATCATGGATTAATCTATAGGCATGACTTTATTGTTCTAAAAGCTTTTTAAAAATTCTCATTTTACTTGAGAGCCAATATCACAACTAAAGACACCAAATACTCCATTTGACTTATAATTATTTTTAATGACCCAATGTATAGATAATTCACTGGTAACTTTCCATCTGAAAAACCTAAGACATGTCACAATTCGTATCTTTTCAACTGTAGTTATAGTCTTAAATTCAATATGCAAAAAAGTTATATCATAATACTATGAATATATATTAATACAGAGAAATACTCTGTATTAGTTTTTTAAGGATATTACCACAAATATTTTTTCAAATAACAAGGTTCTGAAGTTTAGGAGTCTAAAATAAGTTCTATTTAGATAAAATCAGTGTCCTTGAAGGACTGCGTTACTTCCTAAATCTTCAGGGTATAATTTGTTTTCTTGCTTTTTCCAGCTCTTAGAAGCCAGCAGCTGTATTCCTTGGATCACCACATCTTCCCCCACCTTTAAAATGCTTCCAACCTCATCTTCCAAAGCCACATCTCCTTTTTTTCTGACTTTGATTTTCTTGCCTTCATCATGTAAGAGCCTTTGTGATTATTACATTGGATGTCTGCTTTACATTGGATACCCTTGTGACTACATTGGATAATCCAAAATAATCTCTCCTCTTCTCAAAATTCTTAATCACATCTGCAAAATCCTTAACATGTAAAGTAATATACTTACATGTTCCAAGGATTATAACATGAATGTTATGGGAGGTATTATTCAGTCTAGCACACACACACACACAAACACCCCAGAAAACATGCTTCAGAATTTAACATTTGTATAGAATGACTTTATGATTAATGACTATCATTAGCTGTCTGGATTGTAATTAGTGAAAATTGTCAATGCCTCACCTGGTGTTATAAACCTTACGTTACCTGATATAGTAATCCATCTGCATTGCCAAATAACTTTAACTGAGTCAACACACTTTGAATATAAAACATTATTTATGATTTTGCAGAATAAAGTATTCAGCATTCATTCTATTGAGGGACACATTTTGGATTAGGTATTTTGTGGAGAATGTAGATACAAAGGTGGATAAAAAGTAATTTCTGTCAAAGATGAACAAAAAAAACCTGTGGGGCAAAACTAGAATACATCCTTGATAATATAAACTATTATAATATAATATAAATCAAAACAGTATGAAGGAACAGAAACGGCAAACAACTTTTTTGTGGAATACTGGTAAAACCTTTACAAAAGAATCAGTTATTGGGGAGGGGATCCAAGGTGGTGGCAGAGTAGGTGGAAGTTACCCTCAGCTCCTCCCAAAACCAAACTGGAATTACAGCTAAATTATTTAAAAAACCAACCTAAAGAACTGATGGAAGGCTAGCTGAACAGAAGTTTTATAACCAGGAATTTACAGAAGGAGCCACACAGACTGGTAGAAGTGGTGGAGATGCAGAAAGGGCTGGCTCCGCTCCCCCAGGCAGGTCAGCGGTGGAAAATCTGGAGATAGAGTTCAGCTGCAAAGTTTCCGCGTAAGAAATGTAGGGTCTCAACCCATGCCAGGTTCCTCAGCCCAGAGCACTTCGAGCCAGTAAGAGGCAGTCACATAATATCTGGCTGGAAAATCAGCAAGGATTCTGTCTGCCAGGGAGAGATAAGAGTCTACTACAGATACAGGGACCCCCTCACAGAGCCAATACACAAAATCTGTTTTGCAGCCACTCACCCTAGACTCAGGGGCAGAGAGAACAGAGAATACTAGAGTCACACGAGGTGAAACTGGGGTTTGTGGCTCTCAGGAGAGAGCTGAAGGGAGGGCCTCCAGGATCTCTGTTCTGAGACTTTCTGCCACAACTCAGACACTATCTTTCTTGGATGGAGCCTTCTTCTCCTTTTGGGATCAGCCCCAGGGGAAAGCAATAGCCCCACCCTCTGTACTCCCTGTCACTCCAACCTGTAGAACTCACGCCCTGCTGAGGAGTCTGTTGCCTGGGCTGGGATGTAGAGATCCAGGCAGACAAGGGGATAAAGACAGTCTATTCAATAAATGGTTTGGGGAAAATTGAACAGATAAATGCAAAAAAATACAACTAGACCACCTTCTTGTACTACACCCAAGAATAAACTCAAAATGGATTAATGACTTAAATGTGAGACATGAAACCATAAAAGTCCTAGAACACAGAGACAGTGAAATCTCAGACATTTCTCATAGCAATGTTTTTTCTAATACATCTCCTTCAACAAGGAATGAATACAAATGAAAAAATAAATGGGACTGTGTCAAACTGAAATGTTTTTGCACAGCAAAGGAAACCACGGACAAAATTGAAACACAACCCAATGAACAGGAGAACATATTTGCCAATACATCTGAGAAGGGGTTAATATCCAAAATTTATAAAGAACATATAAACTCAACACCAAAAAGCAAACAATTTAATTAAAAATGGGCACAGGACATGAATAGATACTTCCCCAAAGAGGACACACAGATGTCTGATAGACATATGAAAATATGCTCAACATCATTAACATCAGAGAAATGAAAATTAAAACCACAATGAGATATCACCTCACACTTGTCAGAATGGCGACCATCAACAAATCAACAAAAAGTGTTAGCAAGGATGCAAAGAAAAAGGAACCTTCATGCACTGTTAGTAGAAATGTAGACTGGTGCAGCCACTGTGGAAAACAATACGGAGTTTTCTCAAAAAATTAAAAATGAAACTCCCTTTTGACTCAGTGATTCCACTTCTAGGAATATATCTAAAGAAACCCAAAACACTGATTCAAAAGAATTTATGCAGTCCTATGTTCATTGCAGTGTTATTTACAATAGCTAAGCTTTGGAAGCAGCCCAAGTGCCCATCAGTAAATGAGTGGATAAAAAAGCTGTGGTACATTTACACCATGGAATGCTACTTGACCATAAAAAGAAGGAAATCTCACCCTTTGCAAAAGCATGAATGAATCTGGAAAGTGTTATGCGAGGTGAAATATGCCAGTCAGAGAAAGACAAGTACCATACGATTTCACTTACATATGGAAGCTAATGAACAAAATAAACAAGATAAAGGCAGGCTCATAGATACAGAAAACAGAATGACAGCTTGTGAGAGGGAAGAAGTGTTGGGGTGAAAAGGTGGAGTAGTCAGCCATAAAAAAGCTCATAGACACAAACAACAGTATGGTGATCACCAGAGGGAGGGGGGTGCAAGGAAGTAGCACAGGGTATGGGAGGATGAATGGTGATGAAAGGACTTTGAGTGGTGAATACATAATACAGTATACAGATGATGTGTTTCAGAATTGTACACTTGGAGCCTAAATAATTTTATTATCAATGTCACTCCAATAAATTCAATAAAAATTTAAAAAAAATAGTATTGGTTTTGATTGTAAAAGATGAAAGGATTTTGACTAGTGGAGATAGAGGAAAGAGGTCATCCTAAGGAATGAGAACCATTTGTGAGAAGATACAGGAGGACAAAGGATGTAGTTGGGAACATACTAGCAGCTAGACGAATGCAAAGCCTGAATTCTGAGCATGACCAAATGTTATGGCTTGAAAAACTGGTTAGAATCAGATTACAGAGAGAGTTTAATGCCATCGCAAGGAATTGGAGTTTTGTCACAATGTGAAGCCACCAAAAAACTCTAAAATAAAACATAATGTTTTGAGATGTGATTTGTTTTCAGTACCTACTCTGATGCAGACATTGTTGGTGATGGCGAAACGCTGTGGACCTTACACTCTAATGGCTGAGGAGAAGCAATTTTAAATTTCCCAGTGGAATTTTCCTTTCCCCAGAAGGGGGCAGCACAGTCCTGGTGTAAGCAGGTAGACAAGTACTTCCCGGAGTGTCTCTAAAGCATTTGGAAAATTAGAGCCTGTATCTTGTCATTCTTCTCAGCTTTAAAAAGAAAGTCCCTACAGAAAATTTATGCACTTAGAAAAACAGTAATTCCTTTAGACAAGGGCCTCTAATATTGTAGTGATTCACATTCATTTCTTCATCCGAGTGCCTGACAGAAAGTTTTATTCCACTACCCCGGACTCCATGACAAAATTCTTGTGTTTCAGTCCTCAGTATATATTTACTGACACACTTAGCATATTGATATTAATACTTTTTTGCTTCAATTTGCGTTTACAACATTCAAAGCCATCTGGATATAAATGTGTAACAACAGTCATAATTCTTTTATCTTATCCAGACGTTGATATGGCATGACTTTTGCTGTCAGTTACTAGGACATGTTCTCTCTCACAAACATAAAATCAGATTAATTGAAAATATTCGCCCTGGCTGGCGTAGCTCAGTGGATTGAGCGCAGGCTGCAAATCAAAGCATCGCAGGTTCGATTCCCAGTCAGGGCACATGCCTGGGTTGCAGGCCACGGCCCCCAGCAACCGCACATTGATGTTTCTCCCTGTCTCTCTCTTTCTCCCTCCCTTTCCTCTCTAAAAACAAATAAATAAAATCTTTAAAAAGTCCAAAATATTAAAAAAAGAAAATATTCTAGATGGCAATACTGAAAGTCTCATGTGTCTTCATGTAATCAACAACTGAGCCACTATCAGTCTTCAAGCTTTGTTTTCCCAGCTTCTCTTAACCACCTATGCGTGATGCACAGTTAATGTTTATGCAGTTAAAGTCTTCCCTGTCCAGTCTCTCCTTGAACGGTCATGTGACTGCCACTCCACCGTTGTCTGTCTACACAGGCTCATTGGTATGGTTTCCAATTTTTAAAAAATAATCAAGCATTCTGATTTTAAGGACAATAAGTACTTAATTTGTTAAGATTACTCCATAGATTGTTTTACAGGAATCCACAGAAAATACAAGCAGATGTTAAAATGGAACCTATGGTTTAGTATAAGAATATATGAAAGAGTTTGGGTGTATTATCTGTCCCTTGAAAGTATCTCTCTGATTCTTGTGAAAAGACCAAAAATTGAGCTCTCTTTGTACTTTAGTTCTTTCTTAGCATAATAATGGGATTTGAATAGATGACCTGGACTTGCTCTAAAATTGTCTAGTTTCATGACAGAGCTGTGCTTTGGCATACCCAGGGGATACTCATCACTTTTGTATATTTAGCTGCACAATGAAGAGATGCTTCTTAGAGTGCTACACTTTTCCTTATATTCAGATCAATATGATGGCGGGTCTCTAGGCTACTTTCTGGCTGATTTACACATCCACTCTATCTCTCAAACATGAGATTTAATTTCATGTTTCAAAAAATCAACAAATTTCTGCATTTGGAACCTACAGAGACATCACTGAATGTTAGAATCTGTGATTATTCAATAGACAGGTATCAAGGGTCTACTGACTAGCATGTAGGAAATATGCTACCATACATTTCCTGTTTTAATGATTATTAGTCATATTTTGTTTGCTTTTATATCCATATTTGTTTACACTAATCTTAACACTATTCCTTTTTAGGGTTTGCTGAAGATGGCGGTATATAGGCTGAGTTAGCAAGAGTTGGTGAGGTTTATCGATTATAGAACAGGCTCCTCTAGAAGGATATGAAGCACCGCCAAGTCCTTCACACAATGGAAGGACAATGGAAAATTACTAAATATCATAGTAGTATTTTCTCATATATTAACGATAAAGTTAATTTAGAATGATGACATTTAGAAATAATATTGATGATTTTTAATAATGTCTTAAAGCAGTTTTAAAAAGATTTCTGCAAGTACTTAAAAATCCCAGATAAATGTATAAAATATGCTTTTTATTTAGAGCTGGGAAAGTAGTTTGTTAAGATTTGCTAGACCATTTAAAAGTCAGCAAGTCAAACAGATAATTGTTAAATGTAAGCATTTCTTGTGAAATGCAGAATATCGATTTAGTATTTGTGTAGTAACTGGATAAACTATTGGTCAATTTTGCTATCATGAAAAATTATTATAGGTAAAATTGTTTATGAATTATAATTCTGTAGAAATGTATATCTATATTATGCATAATTTTTTCCATGCAATACATAAGAAGATTAAAAAAAACAAAGCAGGTCATTTAATATATTTTATGCTTTAACCAGTGATGCTATTAAAATTATGTCTTATTGTCTCCATATTTGTTTTAGTTCTTAAGTAAAACTTAATTGCCAAATTTTTCCAGTCTATAAATCGTATTAATTACTTTCTAAGTCATTTCAGATCTTTGTTTTAATTTTAATAAATTAGTATTGTTTAACAAGTCAAAAGTGAATTTTCAATGAAGTTAGCTTTATTTTCTTAATATGACAGATTACATTAATGAAGTTTTTAATATTAAATCAGTGTTGCATTACCAGAATTAATCTCAATCATGTTTTATGTATATTAGATTGGATTAGAAGTATTCTGTTTAGAAATCCTTTCCCCTCCCTCTTCTCCTCTCCTCCTCCTTGCCCCTCCCCTTCCCTTCTTTTCTTTTCTTGTGTGTGTTTCCGTGTTGCCTTTGTCTGGTGGTATTAGGTTAATGCTGGCTTTTTATAAAGAATTGAGAAGTTTTGCCTCCTCTCTGTTTCTTAAAAGAACTTTTGTAGAATTGGTGTTAATCCTTTAAATGGTTGGTAGAATTCTCCAGTAAAATCATGAGTTTTAGGGGTGGGTGAGCTGGATTGGGAGTAAAGAGGAGAAAACTGTACTTGAACAATGATTAAAAAAAAATCTTGAGGTTTGAGGTTTTTCATTGGAATATTTTAAATCACTAATTAAAAATCTTTTACCAGTTTCAAACTATCCTAATTATTTCATTTTGGGTGAATTTTGGTCATCTGCATTGTTTTAGGAATTGAGCTATGTCTTTCAAGATGTCAAATTTAATAGTGTGGGATTGTTTTTAGCATTCTTGTAGGTTTTTAAGTCTGCAGGGTCTGCAATGATATTCCTTCTCTTCATTATTGATAAAAATTTGTATTTTTCTTTTATTTCTTTGTCTGTCTTTTAAAAGTTTATCAATTTTCTTTGTTTTTAAAAAAACAGCATTTTGTTTCATTGATTTTCTCTTTGTTTTCTGTTTTCAATCTCATTGATTTCTCCTATTATCTCTCTGTCTTTCCTTGTGTTCCTTTGGGCTTCTTCTGATCTTTTTCTAACTTCTTGAAGTAGAATCACACAGTCATGCCAAACCATATTGGAGACTAAAGGAAAAATTAGTAGCAGTGATTCTGTCTTTAATTAAATGTGCATAGTTTTTACATCATGGATAGTTGTATTTATTTTTATTTAAAAATAGCACATTGAACTATTTATTACTTTAATTATTAAGATTTTAGTGACCTCCAAAGCCTTGGAGTATAAATTTTGCATATGAAGTAAGTACTTCATTTACATGACCTGGTCCTGTTTAATTCTAACTTAATTTATTATGAAAATATAAGTTATGATTTGTCTTTGTAATACTTTAAAAAATATTTATTTATTTATTTAAAAAGAGGGGAAAGGAAGGAGAAAGAGGGAGAGAAACAATGTGTGGTTGCCTCTCTCACTCCCCCTACTGGGGACCTGTCTTGCAACCCAGGCATGTGCCCTCACTGTAACACTTTGAAATACTTCTCTATTGATATTAAATTAGAAAACTCCTTTTCAATCATTTCATGACCTATTGTATTAAGCTAAGCTCCCCAGAAAGCTGACAGAGTCTGAAGAGTGGATTTCTGTCCAAGTGATTTATTTAAAAATTATGGCCAGGAGCTTGCTGGGAGTGTAGGAAGGTCAGAGAGGTAGAAAAGCCAAGAAAGAGCTCAATTTTAAGTAAAATCCTTTGAAGAGAGTGGCTTCAGTCTGATTTTTCAGGGGAGCCTTGGAGTATAAATTATGCCTTGGAGTTGGCCCTATTTAAAGGAAAGAAGCTGACTTTCCATACACTTGAACCCATCTATGGTCAAAGTCGAAAGGGAGTGGACTGGAAATAAACTCCCAAACACACTGCTTCTCTCTACCCTTGACTAAAAAGTGGCTCCATTAACTTAAGTCTAGTTTTCAGAAAAAAAGAGTCAATACACCTCTTTGACTAGGCCATTGGAAGTAAAAGGGCCACATAACAGAAGTGACATAAAAACATGATAAAAATGAGGGGACCTGGATAGATCTGACACTATGGGTTACATCTATTATGGGTATATATCAATTGCAAGTACAAAAGAATTTCAGGGATCTAGATACTTACTGTAAAGTCTATATTTGAATATTTCTTATCAGCTTTAAATATTCAAACATGTACGTATATTTATATGTACAGTCTATCTCTATAAACATGCATGTGTGTGAACATGCACTTATACACCTTTCCCTTTCTGTCTCACTTTCTCTAAGGATGGACCTTTTGGTACTTTTTTCTTTTTTAAGATTTTATTTATTTTTAGAGAGGGAAGGGAGAAAGAGAGAAAGAGAGAAAAACATCAATGTATGGTTGCTGGGGGCTGTGGCCTACAACCCAGGCATGTGCCCTGACTGGGAATCAAACCTGCGATGCTTTGGTTTGCAGCCCGTGCTCAATCCACTGAGCTACACCAGCCAGGGCCTGCACTTTTTTATTTTTAATATAACTTTGATACATTTTGGGAAAATAGATATGTTATCAGGAGTGTGGGTAAACTAGATGTTACAAGGGTCACTAGATAAGATATTAGAGCAGTTTCTAATTTGTCTTAATATAATTAAAATTATAAGTCAAAATTCTCTTTGTGATGTTTTGAAAATTTTTGCTCTTGTAACATTTTGGTAAACTATGTGCCACTTTAGTCACTTAAATAGACATCCATATTTTATCACTATAAAATTCAAAACAAATATAACAATTTTAAATGAATTAATTTAATATATGTATACATATATAATAATTTATTTATATAAATATAGTTTTGTGGGAGTTTCTTATCCTCACCCAAAGACATTTCTTTTTTTCAATTATTCATTGCTTTTAGATAGAAAGGAAGGGAGAAAGAGAAACATTGTTGTGAAAGAGAAGCATTGATCAGGTTCCTCCAGTTGCGGCTGGATCGGATCAGTGCCTGTTGGACCAGGGATCTTATGCGGATGGATAGGGGTTGCATGTACTCACACCCAGACCAGGGATCAAACCCACAATTTAGGTATGTGTCCTGACCAGGAATCAACCTTCTTATGGGTCTACAATCCAACCAACTAAACCATAATAGCCATAGCTATATAAATATAGTTATATATTTATTTATACACTAATTTTATAATTTATATAATTATGCAATTGCATACTAATTATATACTCATATTATATGGATTATTAATATCTACATAATTAGATATATAATTATATTTATGTATAATTGTGATTTGATATCCACTAACAAGTACATAAAAATCCAACATAAGTCTTTTCCTTA